>JARJLU010018488.1:49048-66859 GCA_030272975.1 Sparidentex hasta | reverse complement strand
TGTATGGAAAGACCAGATTATTTAACTATTGTTATGAAGTCTGATGGCATGTGGCAGGAAAGATTTCCTGTATCTGTCCTTTCGACAGCGGAGCTGGAGCAGCCTGTGAGAGAAGGTGCTCCGCTGTCTGTCCACTGTGTGATGGAGAGGGTGCTGATCATTGTCCATGATGGAAAGTAACACATTCAGCATTCTCCTTTCCACCACGGTCTCAAAAGTGTCCAGCCTGAGACCGAGCACAGAGCCAGCCTTCCTGATGATTTTGTCAAGTCTGTTGGTGTCGCTGGCTCTGATGCTACTGCCCCAACAAACGGCAACAAAGAAAATGGTGCTGGCAACAACAGACTGGTAGAAGATCTCCAACATCTTGCTGCACACGTTGAAGTCGCAGAGAAAATATTCTCAGGATAATCTGAAACGTGTCGTCTGTGCGTGCGGCTGACAGGTCATCGTGTTTTTGTTTCATACGATTTTTAAGTTAAAAAATGTAAAAACTTAAATGTTTTATCACATTAAAATTAGATTTAATTCAACTTTATTATTTTTACACAGTCAGTTTACTTTAATATGCAGACACAGTGAACTAACAGAACTAACACTAACAGAGACACAGCAGGTTTAAATGATGTATAATGTGATGTATATATGAAGGTGAAGTGGACTTGGTGGGCTGACAGGGCTTAATGGTGATTTTGTTCGAAGACACTTCATCCTTCAGTTGTTGCACACCTGCACCTTGACGACAGGTGTGTAAGTGACATGGTGGATCTGATGGTGACGGCTGCTCTCCTGTGGGTCAGACTGGACTCTCTGCTCTGTGGTACATCTCCTCATACAGGCTGCGATCACACGCTGTGTTTACATAAACACTCCCACTGCAAACCAGTTAGAGAACAGGTTCAAGTCGTATGGAACATGAGAGAACATGAGAGAACATGACGGCCATCTTTCCGTCAGACGTCTGAGCGGACCCAATCAGCAGGTCGTAGGTGAGAAACCGACAAACCGTGACCTCTTAAAGAACTAAGGATGATGTGCAGTGACATTTCAGAAGGAAACCTCCCCCAGGGGCCCGCCATGTTTTAGTTTCTTACTCAGTTTGTATCGTTCTAATTCCTAATAGTAATATACTTGTTTATATTTTAAAATTCTAAATCTGAATGTTTGTATTTTTTGTGTTGTCAGATTATTAACAATATGCCGGTCTGACAGGCTCTGAAACATCACACTTTGTTAATTAGTTGTAAAAACATGAAACAAACAAGGAAATATAATAAGTAATATATAATAAAGGCTAAAAAAAAAGCTACACACCTTAGTTCAAAGACTCGTTCATTTATTGATCATTTGAAGACACAGTGATGACGTCACATTATTAATTATTAATAATAACAACACTGCGTCACAGTGAGAACACTATGAATGAATACTGAAGGTTCGACAGTTTGGGGTCTCAGTCTGTAGTTTGTGTCTGAGGCCTGCAGGAGGCACTGTAGCCCCCAGTTCAGCCTGACATGAACACTGGAATAATACATCATTACAAAGGAAAGTACTTCATTCAGTTTCTCATTGAAGTAAAAGTACAGCGGTGTTCACAGTAAACTATACGTCAAGTTCTCTGTCAATCAGAGAAAAGATGAATACAAATAAAATCTCTGCATTTAATATTTACAGCTGTAAAACCAGTTTGTTAACCAGAAGAGAAAAAAAAGACAAAACTAAGTTTTATATTTTAAACATAATTATTAATAAATCAATTTCTGTCTCCTTAAAATAAACTTTTATTCTTTAAATATAATTAGTATCCCTCACACACAGAAGAACTGGTTCACTGATTCATCTGTACTTGGACAGACAGATGCATCACATCTAGTTTTTACTTTCACTTGTATTAAACGGGACTTGATTAGATCTGAAGGTTCAAGTCTGATGCTGCTGCGTGATGAACGGACTGTAAACATGTTCGGCTGATGTCTGTTTGTCTTCACAACACATGGACTGTGTGTGTGTGTGTGTGTGTGTGTATACCTTACAGATGTCACTTCCTGTTTGTTTTATTTCTGTCCATTGTTTCTATGAGTGGAATTAAAATATTTAGTTTATTTTACTTCTCTTCTTCTGTTGTTTTATTGTTTATTGTTTATGAACTCTGAACTTCATCATCATAGTCGTCTCCATTGAAGAGACCGTTGTAAGGGAACAAACCAATGTTAAGAAAAGAAGGTTGTTTGATTTACAGACAAAATTATAAATCAGTTCATTTTTAAAACTTATCAGGAGTTCAATCAATAATACAATTATTGATGCCTGAGATCTTTAATTTCATTGAATAAATGAATACAGTTCTTGGGGATTTCAGGCAGCATGTTAACAAATGAACAGTGAGATGATTAACTGTTTTTAAATCATTGATGTCCCACAGGGTCACAGATGTCAAACTGAAGAAACAAAACAAAACAAAAAAAACTCCAATATTTGTATTCAAGAAGCTGAAACTGATGAATTTTTGGCATTTGTGCTTTCAAAACTGTTTCAGTGATGAAGGGACTGTTTTGACAATTGACTCATTTCAGAAGTTTATCGATCAGATCAGATGTACTGTACGAGAGTCGGAGTGACGTCACTACTTACCTAGTTTATTCTGTATGTATCTATTTACTTTATGGAGTCGTAGTTTGTTTTTAGCTTTTTTAGATTAACAAGCTGTTGTATTTGTTTGTTTATATTGTTTAATCATTTTTTATAGTTTTTTTGTTAACAAAAGAAAAAAAAATGCAGTAACTGTGTTTGTCCTCTGGGAGGCAGCAGACAACAGCAGAGTAATACTGACTGTAAAATCTCCATGGCAACAGAGCCACAGGGAGCAGGTGGGGCTTAAGTCTAGTCACATGATTGGACATAGTTTACAGGGAAGAAGCCTCTGTTGCCGTTGACGACGCCCTCACACCAGCCGCTGTCATGGCGACAAGTCAGGTAGATGATGTCTCCCTCAGTCAGTGACAGGTCATCGGGTTTGGAAGCCTCATAGTTGTACAGCGCCACCACTAGACACACAAGAGAACTGCAGTCAGATGACAAATACTGCACTGCACTGCAGAATCTAACACTGCAGTATCTGACACTCCACTGCAATATCTAACACTGCACTGCAATATCTAACACTGCAGCATCTAACTCTGCACTGCAGTATCTGACACTAGGCAGTAGCAGTAACAGCAGTACCTTTCTCCAGGTAGTGGGCCGGGGCGTTGGTGTCATAGTCCACGGGGGGAGGGAGGGGTGGCATGACATCATCAAAACCACCTTCATCTGCAAATAGCAGAGAAGGGGGTGGGGCTGGGATCTCTAGATCTAGATGAACAGTACACAGGTCTTGTGAGTGACAGTGATGGGCCAGTCCGATTTGAGGAGGCGGAGGTTTGACAGAAAGCAGCAAAGCCTATTGGAGCAATTGGAGTCGTGTCGTAACTACAGAGTAACAGAATGTAACTACAGAGTATCAGAAGGTAACTACAGAGTAGCAGAAGGTAACTACAGAGTATCAGAATGTAACCACGGAGTATCAGAAGGTAACTACAGAGTAGCAGAATGTAACTACAGAGTAACTGAAGGTAACTACAGAGTTACAGACTAACTACAGAGTAGCAGAATGTAACTACAGAGTAACAGAAGGTAACTACAGAGTTACAGAAGGTAACTACAGAGTAACAGACTAACTACAGAGTAACAGACTAACTACAGAGTTACAGACTAACTACAGAGTAACAGACTAACTACAGAGTAACAGAATGTAACTACAGAGTTACAGACTAACTACAGAGTAACAGAATGTAACTACAGAGTTACAGACTAACTACAGAGTAACAGAATGTAACTACAGAGTTACAGACTAACTACAGAGTAACAGACGGTAACTACAGAGTAACAGAATGTAACTACAGAGTAACAGACTAACTACAGAGTAGCAGAATGTAACTACAGAGTAACAGAAGGTAACTACAAAGTAGCAGAATGTAACTACAGAGTAACAGACTAACTACAGAGTAACAGAAGGTAACTACAGAGTTACAGACTAACTACAGAGTAGCAGAATGTAACTACAGAGTAACAGACTAACTACAGAGTAACCGAAGGTAACTACAGAGTAACAGACTAACTACAGAGTAACCGAAGGTAACTACAGAGTTAAAGACTAACTACAGAGTAACAGAAGGTAACTACAGAGTTACGGACTAACTACAAAGTATCAGAATGTAACTACAAAGTATCAGAAGGTAACCACAGAGTATCAGAATGTAACTACAGAGTATCAGAAGGTAACTACAGAGTAGCAGAATGTAACTACAGAGTAACAGACTAACTACAGAGTAACCGAAGGTAACTACAGAGTTAAAGACTAACTACAGAGTAACAGAAGGTAACTACAGAGTTACAGACTAACTATAGAGTAACAGAATGTAACTACAGAGTAACAGACTAACTACAGAGTAACAGAAGGTAACTACAGAGTTACAGACTAACTACAGAGTAACAGAATGTAACTACAGAGTAACAGACTAACTACAGAGTAACAGAAGGTAACTACAGAGTAGCAGATTGTAACTACAGAGTAACAGAAGGTAACTACAGAGTAACAGACTAACTACAGAGTAACAGACTAACTACAGAGTAACCGAAGGTAACTACAGAGTTAAAGACTAATTACAGAGTAACAGACGGTAACTACAGAGTAGCAGAAGGTAACTACAGAGTTACAGACTAACTACAGAGTGACAGAAGGTAACTACAGAGTTACAGAATGTAACTACAGAGTAACAGACTAACTACAGAGTAACAGAAGGTAACTACAGAGTAACAGAATGTAACTACAGAGTTACGGACTAACTACAGAGTAGCAGAATGTAACAACAGAGTAGCAGAAGGTAGCTACAGAGTAACAGAAGGTAACTACAGAGTATCAGAATGTAACTACAGAGTATCAGAAGGTAACCACAGAGTATCAGAATGTAACTACAGAGTATCAGAAGGTAACCACAGAGTATCAGAAGGTAACTACAGAGCAGCAGAATGCAACTACAGAGTAACAGACTAACTACAGAGTAACCAAAGGTAACTACAGAGTTAAAGACTAACTACAGAGTAACAGAAGGTAACTACAGAGTAACAGAATGTAACTACAGAGTTACGGACTAACTACAGAGTATCAGAATGTAACTACAGAGTAGCAGAAGGTAACCACAGAGTATCAGAATGTAACTACAGAGTATCAGAAGGTAACCACAGAGTATCAGAAGGTAACTACAGAGTAGCAGAATGTAACTACAGAGTAACAGACTAACTACAGAGTAACCGAAGGTAACTACAGAGTTAAAGACTAACTACAGAGTAACAGAGGGTATCTACAGAATAACAGAAGGTAACTACAGAGTAACAGAAGGTAACTACAGAGTAACAGACGAACTACAGACTAACAGACTAACTACAGAGTAGCAGAATGTAACTACAGAGTAACAAAAGGTAACTACAGAGTATCAGAAGGTAACTACAGAGTATCAGAATGTAACTACAGAGTATCAGAATGTAACTACAGAGTATCAGAAGGTAACCACAGAGTATCAGAATGTAACTACAGAGTATCAGAAGGTAACCACAGAGTATCAGAAGGTAACTACAGAGTGTCAGAAGGTAACCACAGAGTATCAGAAGGTAACTACAGAGTATCAGAATGTAACTACAGAGTATCAGAAGGTAACCACAGAGTATCAGAATGTAACTACAGAGTATCAGAAGGTAACCACAGAGTATCAGAATGTAACTACAGAGTGTCAGAAGGTAACCACAGAGTATCAGAAGGTAACTACAGAGTAGCAGAATGTAACTACAGAGTAACAGACTAACTACAGAGTAACCAAAGGTAACTACAGAGTTAAAGACTAACTACAGAGTAACAGAAGGTAACTAAAGAGTAACAGAAGGTAACTACAGAGTTACAGAATGTAACTACAGAGTAGCAGAAGGTAACTACAGAGTAACAGAAGGTAACTACAGAGTAACAGAATGTAACTACAGAGTAACAGACTAACTACAGAGTAACAGAAGGTAACTATAGAGTAACAGACTAACTACAGAGTAACAGAAGGTAACTACAGAGTAGCAGAATGTAACTACAGAGTAGCAGAATGTAACTACAGAGTAACAAAAGGTAACTACAGAGTAACAGACTAACTACAGAGTAACAGACTAACTACAGAGTAACAGAACGTAACTACAGAGTTACAGACTAACTACAGAGTAACAGCAGTATTTTCTTACCCAGGTGTTCCAGGCGAGCAGGTAAGCAGAGCCGAAGCGAGGGAGATGAGGGGTGAGGAGTGTGGGGAGGAGGGTAGGGGGGAGGAGGAGGGATCATCACTGACAGACAGACAGACAGACAGACAGACAGACAGAAAGGCAGACAGGCAGACAGGCAATCAGAGTCAGCATTACAATGAGGGGCTCACACTGGTTTTAATGTAAGGAGTGATGATCTCTCTAACATAAAGTCTATGGAGGATTAAATAAATGAAGGCCTGGAACACTCCTGGAACCTTCTCCATGACTCAAGGCCTCCCACAACTTCTTCAAGGACCACTGTGACCTCTTCAAGGACCCTTACAACTTTCTCAATGACTCCTGTAACCCCTCACGGGATTGTATGACAAATGAAAACCCTAACCCTATCTCTATCCTTCAAGTGTGGTGATAATGAGAAGACTTTTTTTTAGAGTTTCTATTGGATAACAGCACCGTCCTCTGTGGGCTTACATGATTGGACAGCAGGCAGGAAGAGAGAGCGCGTGTAGCGGCAGCGGGAGGCGGGGCCAGAGCGGACCCTCAGAGAGACAGAGCGAGTAGTGGGGGGCGAGCGACGGCGGCGACTCCTCCGGGACTGGAGGGTCACTGAAGAAAAACACCACAGAAGAACAAACTGAGAGGAAAACACCAGAGAATAAGAAGCCCAGAAAGTGAAGCCACAGACAGACAGACAGACGGGTACCGTCTCCTTCCTGGCTGGGTGGCGGAGGAGGAGGAGGGGGCGGTGCTGACAGTTCTGAGCCATCAATGGGCAGTGGAGGGAAGCCATCATCATCAGAGGGGGGAGGAGGAGGGGGGGGAGAAGGAGGGGGGAAGCTGTTCTCCTCCACCACTGACAGGAGACAGAGAAGATGTGATGTCATCATGAGGTCACTCAGTTTGGCCAATGATAGGTTTACACTGAGCGAGCTCACAGGAAATTAAGACCAAGAAGAAGTCAATCAAGAAGGGTTTTAGCTAATCTAGGTTTATGTGATGTTTCCATGATGATTACTTGAAACAGTTTAACATCATAACAAATCTGGATTTGAATAATCATGGTTTATTTTATCCAGTTTCAATTAATCCTGTTTTTTCTAAACCAGGTTGAATTGATCTGGATGAATGGCAACAACATTGAATCGTCACGGTAACATCCATTCACATATTATATTATATTCTAATTATCTTTTTGACAGACTCCAGATAAGGTCCAGATATAAAAGAAACACAATAAACAGACATGTGTCCTCACGGGTTAAAAAACATACATGATGGTTCCAATATGTCCAAAAGTTCTAAGAATATCTTGTCTCACTTTGGATAGGGTCAGTCATATATCTGTCAGAAGCACCTCACCTGTCTCCAGGCTGAGAGGCGGAGCTGGTGGTGGAGGGCTGTGATTGGTCAAAGCCACAGAAGGAGGGGGTGGAGGTGGAGGAGGGGGAGGAGCCACCATCGCTCCTGACGGTGGTGGAGGAGGTGGAGATGGCATGGCCAAGGTGTTGGTGATCTCATTGTCCTGAGCTGGCATTTCATTCACTATAGGTGGAGGAGGAGGAGGAGGAGGAGGCGTGGCATCGTCCAGCAAACTGGTGATGATGTCACAATCAGGTGGTGGACAGGTGGTGGGGATAGTGGGCGGAGCAACAGGTTTCCCAAAACTGGAGCTGAGAAACAGTAATAAATAAATGGACCTTAAAAAGCTGAAAGGATGTTATTTACACCATCGACGTGCAGCGAGCGCGAGCATGCTAACACCGTTAGCTCAGCAGCTACATGAAGACTTCATGTTAATAACGGTGTGGATCTGGTCTAAGATCAGGTTGTGATGTGTTCTCTCTGCAGACCGTGATCACAGCAGACAAACTGTATGGAGACGTCTGATGTTTTAAGTCTCAGCTGCTTCAGATGTTCAGCAGAGGAAACTTCACCTGACTTTCATCATCATGGAGGAAGGAGATGATGAGTGTGTTTTACTTTCTGTCTGAACTGTTCCTGTAGATAAAAATAAGACTGTCAACGCCCTGAGTAGCGTTTGCAGGTCTTCCTCTCTACTTACTGCCCCGACAACCTTCACATTACAGTATGGCAGCCTGTCTGCAGCCCGAGAGTGAAAACCAGGAAAAACTGACTGCTGGGTTCCCTTCTTAAACCTCTCAGAGGCTTTTAATGTGACACTCAACCTGCAACATGATGAGTCTCTGACCTGACACTAAACTGGACCTGATCTAACCCAAACCTGATCCAGCATGAACCCTGAAGCTAGGTGTAAACCCTCACATGGTCCTCACAATGATAGATGTACAACAGCACACAGGTTATTACCCGCTAACTGGGGGCGCCACTGGGCACTGGACCGGCTCCGGAGCTTTGTTGGATCTGAAACACACCACACACACACACACACACACACACACACACACAGTGTGTGTTACAGACACTGGATGTGAAACAGGAAGTTGTTATTAACAGAAACTGAAGACTCAAAGAACCTGATGGAGGCTCCATGTTTACGGATCGTTCCTGTTCGGTCCGGCTGTTTCCCAGAGACCTGGGGGGGGGGGGCAGAGAGACAGGAGTGTGTGTTAATGGGTGTATGTGTGTGTGTGTGTGTGTGTGGCATCAATTGAGCCTCTCAGGCCTCAGCAGCTCTAATTAGTCTCCGTAAACATTTTCCCACGCTCAACAAAGGCTGTGTGTGTGTGTGTGTGTGTGTGTGTGTGTGTGTGTGTGTGTGTGTGTGTGTGCTGACACAATAAAAGGCTTGTTAAAGGACAGTTTCACTTGTTTCCACTCAGCGAGTTTCTCTGGTCGTTCAGACTTCAGATTTCAGGAGTTAAATGTTGAGTTGAAAAAGTTTGATTTGTGAGAGTTCAGGGCTCAGTCTGCAGCAGTCCTCAGTCATCCTCTATAGTCCTCAGTCGTCCTCTATAGTCCTCAGTCATCCTCTGTAGTCCTCAGTCGTCCTCTATAGTCCTCAGTCGTCCTCTATAGTCTTCAGTCGTCCTCTATAGTCCTCAGTCGTCCTCTGTAGTCCTCAGTCGTCCTCTGTAGTCCTCAGTCGTCCTCTGTAGTCCTCAGTCGTCCTCTGTAGTCCTCAGTCGTCCTCTGTAGTCCTCAGTCGTCCTCTGTAGTCCTCAGTCGTCCTCTGTAGTCCTCAGTCGTCCTCTATAGTCCTCAGTCGTCCTCTTTAGTCCTCAGTCGTCCTCTTTAGTCCTCAGTCGTCCTCTGTAGTCCTCAGTCGTCCTCTTTAGTCCTCAGTCGTCCTCAGTCGTCCTCTGTAGTCCTCAGTCGTCCTCTGTAGTCCTCAGTCATCCTCTGTAGCTGTAGGTCTCTATAGTCCTCAGCAGTCCTCAGCAGGTCTCTACAGTCTTCAGCAGGTCTCTGTAGTTTGCAGCAGTGCAGCTGCAGGCCTGAGACTCTGAGGAGGAATCAATCCTGCAGATCCAGCGACGAGAGGTGAAGCTTCAATGAGGAACTTTGGCTGCAGCTTCACTTCTGTCTTGTGGTTCACTGCAGCGGCTTCACTTCCTGTCAGCGAGTCCTCCAAAGCAGACACTGCTTCAACACTTCACTTCTGCTTCTGTTTTTATTCTTATTTTTACACTTCGGCTTCTTCTTGTTGAGCTGCTGTCTTTCACCTTTCTCGATCCTACTGACTCACACCAACAACGTCTGTTTCTCACCAGCTGCACTACAGTGAAAGTTCTGTGATGGAACTTGTGCAGTTCTGGTTTAAAGACTATAAACAGGCAGAAAGACACTGACAGCTCTGAGTTAATATGTCTGTGTGTGAGACAGACCTTCATGCCGTGGCCCAAGCCATCCAGCTGCTGGTAGTTGATTGGTCGCCGGCTGTACGGTGGGCGGGGCTGTGTACCGGCAGGCGGTTGAGAAGGAGGAAGGATCTTGTGGCTGCGTGGGACTCGTCTCACCGCCGTGAAGACACCGATCTCTCTCCGAGAAACCTTTTCTTTGTGCATCTCCACCGTCTGAGGAGGACGACACAAAACAGGAAGCTTGAGTAACTTGAAGCAGAGGAATCGAACAACGAGTCCTTTAATCAGCGGGTTGTCTTAAAAACTGACTCTTATATTAAGTGAACGTTAAAGATCACAACACATCAACTCACACTTTAGGCCTCGGCTCTTCTCATAATGTGTCGACTGATGTCTCTGGGTAGTTGAGTTTTCCAGCATTTTAATGATTAAAATACTATTCAAACTGTCAATACATGGAGTGCAGTTTAATCAATAATGATAACTGGCTGCTGCCATCTGAAATCACCTCCTCTCCTCTGAGGGGGCGGAGCTTCAGTCACTCATTGTAGTTTGTTAATGAACACAAAGCAAACGCAGAACAGAAGCTCCATTCATTCACTGAGGCCCACACACACACACACACACACACACACACACACAGTGATGATCTGTATTCTCAGCACACAGTCAGAGGGAACAAACACACTCAGCATCTGTTTGGGTTCTAAAGGTTCTGCAGATGACCAGACCTTTGATCACCTGATGTCACAGAGGGTCCAGATCCTACATTTCCCATAAAGCACCTGAACAGAGCCTAAACAACTGTAAACAACCTTTAAAAGACCCCAGCTGTGGATTGATTGATTAATTGATAGTTTGACTAACTGATTGATTGGTTTACTGATTTATGATGGGTGGGGCTCACCTGACCAATGAGGTTGATGGAAGACTCCATGTGACGAAGCTGATTGGTCTGAGCATCGAGCAGACTCAGCACGCTGTTGGCCAGCGTGCTGATCTGGTAGGCGACGCTGGCCAGTGATTGGGTGGTGAACTTCTTAGTTTCCTCCAATGCCTTCATGCTGCCATCACCTGACTGAAACACAGACAGGAAAGGTTAGCTTAGCTTAGCACAAAGTCTGGAAACAGGAAGTTTAGTTTAGCTTAGCACAATGTCTGGAAACAGGAGCTGTTAGCTTAGCTTAGCACAGCAGCAGTAGCCCCGACCTGTACGTAGTTGTTGTAGCAGTAGTCGGCCACACTCAGCAGGTTATCATAGTTTTCCAGCAGAGCCTTCCTGGCGCTCGGAGCTTCCTCCATGATCTTCGTCACCTCGTCTTTGTAGTTGTGCTCCTTCATCACTGAGTCAGAGACGTCAGAGTCAGTGTGTCGGTACACATAGTAGTGACACAGACAGTGATACAGCGTGTACTCTCTTTTTCCTTTCACACAGGTTTGATAAGAACTCAGATGAAGTTAAATTTAACTCTGGACTGAACAAAAGAACAACTTTGGTATCACGTATCACAGTAACTAAAGTATATTTATCTGTACTGATAGTTCCATGTAATGCTTCCTCATACTTTGGGAAACACAGTACTTTTACTGCACTAGATTAATATTACAGCTGCTGTTACACATTATTGATCAAACTTTATGAATTAATTCAACTGGTTCCAACTGAGCAGCTCCAACAGCAACACACTGTGGCCATGATGGAGTTTTTACTACTGATAAACTACACAACACTCTGGCAGGCGCCATGTTGCACAACTACTACTTCTATCTTACTTTGTAAAGAAAACGTGTGTTCCTCAACTGAGAGAACATCCACGATGGAACTGTGACAAGTCCTTTAAAGGACTACTGACAGAACTCACACAGTACTTGTACTGATGGAGGCCCAACATCTAACCAGGAAGCCTGAACTCAGTTTAACTCTGAGGTGACGTCACACTGATGGTCACTGCTCATGAAACGTTACTCACCAGACTCCATTGAAAAAAAAAACAGTTTAAAGTTGGAGCAGACGTCACACTGACGGTCATTGCTCATCACTGTGACGTTTTAAAGTCGTGCACGTGACGCGGTTTTATCTCATTAAGATCAATTAAAGAAGAAGTGATGAGAGCGGAACTGAATCAACTTTAAAAACTCACCTGAAGCTGCAGAGAAGAAAAGAGATGGAGTCAGAACAAGTTGAAGTTGTGATGATGTCTCTCTGCCTGTCTGTCTCTCTGTCCTCCGACTGTCTCAAACATCAACCTGTTTCCTCACCGAAGCAGTGAACTGCCTCGCCAAAGATCCTCTCCGCAGCTCAAGAGGACTCACTCCTCAGGAATACAGGGACGTGTCGCCTCCTCCGACCAGCCTGGAGCCTCCTTAAGGATCCTGAAACTTACTGTGTTTCCAGGTTTTCTCACAAAGGGATCAAGGATGCTTGTGAGAGAGTTCATAGGGTGTAAGTAGGGTTCCAGGACTCCCTTAAATAAGTCCTTGAATGCGTTTTCAAGATGATGGTGAGAGTAAAGTGCTTGAAAAAATGTTCCTGAGGTCATGGAAACAGATCTCTGGGTCCCTTAAAAACTCAGGACCCAATCTCTGGATAGATTCCTGGACCAATCAAAGACCAAACAAACTGTCAATATGACTGAGTCTCCATAGTTAAGTTCAGAGTGAGACCTCCTGCCTGTGTTTCCTCCTCTGTGTATGAACCTGCTCAGCATAAACCACTTCCTGTTTGCCGTCGAGACAATACAAGTGTTAAAAGTGGTGCTGAGCCGTGAGTCATCAGTCATATAAGGTTTTCATGGAAGCTGCATGAAAAAAATCTGCTTATGAATATATTTCATAAACTTACACTCATCGGAGCCTACACCAGACTCCATTAAAAAAAACACCATTTATAAGTATACACCAGATCACATCATAGTCCATTCAGCACTGGATCCCAGTACATTTAAACTACTATTAATAATAACAAAAATATATACTGACACTGTACATCCATTATACTGTATTCCTGTGTCAGACAGCAGCAGCTATTTTACAAGACTGACATATTATATTTAGAATTACGTTAATATGATTGTTGTCAGGTACAAATCTTCATAATGTTGAAGTTTGTTGTGAAAACAGCTGCGTTTATAGTTTAACGGAGCAGACTCGACCTGGACCAGACTTCCTGTTTCTGTAGCGGATATAAAATCATGATCAAGAATTCATTGTGTCACACATGTTCGTGAGACAGCTCCACCTGCTGGTCACACTGAGGCTCTGCACCTCCATCACAGAACCAGAGAAACTTTTTTGACTTCTGAAGTTAAGAAGATGAACGATGTCAGTAAGAATGATTTAATCTGGTGGTTACAGACACTGTGACTGTTTTCACAATAAGAGAACCGTGCAGAAGATGAAAAACATGACCAAGTGTTCTGCTGATGAAATGATTTATTCATTTAAAATTTGTTAACGTTTACTGTTAAAACCACAGATCTACACACTGATAGATCACACCTGTATCGATGCTTTAGAACACTGACAACTATAAACAACTTGTGGATCATCAAAGGTTCCTTCCTTGTTGCTCGGGGCAACAGGGTTCCAGGGTTGTTTCCGTGGAGCTCCGTCCTTGTCTTTCTTCTCTAGTGGCTTCAGGTGACATGTCAGGACCAGGTCCCTGACAGAGACACAAAGATAGCACAGAGTCTGAAAGTCTGAGGAGCTGTCCACACAAGCCTGGTTAATTCTGCAGCCGTTAACTAGCTTCGCTTGATAACTTGGCTAAAATGGACATGACAAAGTTGTTTATTGGCTTGCTGTTAGCTGTGTTTAGCTGTCATGTCCAGCTGCTCAACTTAATGCAACAATGGCGGCGCCTGGATGAGCAACGAAGGAGACTGCTCCTCTTGCTAGCAAACAAACGATGCACTCTTGTGAGTCGCCATTGTTGTTTGTGTTTTGGTATTTGCCGCACTTCCCCTTTCCAGTTTTAAGCTATTTTGATTGGTTAAAACAGCCTTTCCGTTTTACCTTACATCCCCACCTATTGCTGTGGCACATGTATTACACATATATTGCATCACCTGGTGGCGGATTTTACAGTTGCGTGTGTACAGAGTTATTCTCAGTAATTTTTATTACACCACACGTGTGGATGCGTAATTTTAGATAACAAAACCTCGGTTGCAAAATAACCTGGTCTGGTGTGGACAGGGCCTTACAAGGACCAATGTAAGGTTTTCAAGGAGAGCGCCATCCCTAGCTTGTGGCTATAGGAGTTATTCAAGGACCCTTGAATTACCTGAACTGGCTGTAGGAGGACACTCTCTGGCTGACGGCTCTCAGCTTCGCCTCGTTCTCTCTCTTGTATCTCTGCTCAGATTCGATCACCCCTCGCAGCTCTCTCTCCAGCGCTGAGAAGTCGATGACCTCACGCTCAGAGTGCGCCATCATCTGACAATCTGATGATGTCACAGAAGACAGGAAGCGTTCCAGGATGATGTCAAAAGCTCCAGTTTGTAGATTCTCTCCCAACTCAACACTCAAAATACTCAACAGACATACTGGAGTAAAGTCTTAAAGTACTCCACTACACGTATTGATTACTTTAGTTACTCTCAGAGTAAACGTTACATTCCATCATGTTGGTCCCGCCACAGATTTAACTCATTACATTCTGAGTGACGTCACCTGAAGAACAATAAACGGGATGACGTATCTCGACGAGAACACAGTACAGTTACTTTACTTTTACTAGATTACTCGTGTTACAAGTATTTCTACTGTATTTATTGGACACGATCTCGTCACGTCTCCCGCCCCTGCTGACGTCAAATCTTCGACTTTAAACTTTGTTAAACGTGTTGTTATTGAGCCGCTAACTGCTGGCGACAATGAGCTAACATGCTAACCTGACGCTAATCAACACAGTTTACACGTTAACCGAGCTGTTGGTGAACGCATCTCGGTGGCTAACGCTAGCTCCCAGTTAGCTAACAGCACACAGCTCTACCTGCTGTTAGTGACCGTTAGCTTCATGCCTAACAGCAGCTAACACACCGGTGAGACGTGTTACCTGCTTCCTTCGGCTCCTCGCGCTGCCGTTTCTGCTCAGCTCACAGACAACAAACCGTCTCCATGACGACGGGCTGCCAGGCTGCGCCTGCGCAGTGCGCTGGTGCAGCCACTCAAATGAGTGAGTCCAGTCATCAGATACTTTCCTCAAGTGTTTTTATTCTATTCTACTTGATACTTTTAATCTATTACACTTTAGAGATATAGATTAATGCAGATGCTGATGCAGCATGTAACCTGTAAAGTAACTAGTAATTAATATGATCAGATAAATGTTGAAGTACTTGTCTCCAACATGTAGTGGAGCCAGACTTTAAAGTAACAGAACAAGAAGTTTGGGGTATTAGAGTAAATTTACTTAGTTACGTTTCATCAGCAGAAAATATTAAACTCAACAAACACGTTCTTTGTGTAACTGAGCTGATTACAAAAAATTGCTGTATTTTATTTTATCACCTTTTGACCCGGAGAGTAACTAATCACATTTACTCAATTACTGTAACAGTACAGGTACACATTCAAAGTGCTTAACTGGAGTTTTTTCATTTAATGCCACTTTATACTTGTACTCCATTACATCTCAGAGGCAAACATTGTGATTTGTACCCCACTACATTTGTCTGCCAGCTTTAGTTACTTGTTCCCTTTCAGATTACTTTCCCGTCCAGTGAAAACCTTGTATCTCCAGATGTGTTGAATGTTTGTGATAAACCGACAGTGTTGTAAATAATATATATCATCCTGCATCATGACTTCTTTCACTGTTTATTATATGTTCATTAAATGCAGGACTTTTTCTGTAACAGGGTACTTCTACACTGTGGTATGACATCATCAGGTATTCAACATGAATAATTAATGAGGACTGAATTAAATGACAGACAGGTGACAACACAACATCTTCTGAATATTAATACTCTGGTTTTACAAACTTTATGACTCAAAGTATCCAAGTACTTCCAAGTAACTCTTTGTAGAATTTATCTCTTCCTGCTTGGCATCACAGCAGGTGAGAATCAGGTGAGGTCACATTCCTGCAGGTTGAAATCAGAGGGTATTTCCAGAGAGGTGAGGGGGTGGAGCCTGTAGGTGGTAAGGTAGATGAAGGTGAGGTCAGAGTAAGAGGTGAGGAGTGAACGGGACCAGCTGAAACGGTTCTGAGAGACAGGAAGCCGATTCCACACCTGATCCAGTTTCTGTCACGTCCAGGTGTGATAAAGGTGAGAAGATGTCGCTGTAGCACTGAAGGTGTCGACTCTGTTCCTCGACAGATCAGCTGAGCTGTGATCGTCTCAGCTGTAGACTCAGCTATAGGCTCAGCTGTAGGCTCAGCTGTAGACTCAGCTTTAGACTCAGCTGTAGACTCAGCTTTAGACTCAGCTGTAGACTCAGCTGTAGACTCAGCTGTAGGCTCAGCTGTAGGCTCAGCTGTAGACTCAGCTTTAGACTCAGCTGTAGGCTCAGCTGTAGACTCAGCTTTAGACTCAGCTGTAGACTCAGCTGTAGACTCAGCTGTAGGCTCAGCTTCAGACTCAGCTTCAGACTCAGCTGTAGACTCAGCTGTAGGCTCAGCTGTAGACGCAGCTTCAGACTCAGCTTCAGACTCAGCTGTAGACTCAGCTGTAGACTCAGCTGTAGGCTCAGCTTCAGACTCAGCTGTAGACTCAGCTGTAGATTCAGCTTCAGACTCAGCTGTAGACTCAGCTATAGACTCAGCTGTAGGTTCAGCTGTAGGCTCAGCTGTAGACTCAGCTTTAGACTCAGCTATAGACTCAGCTGTAGACTCAGCTGTAGACTCAGCTGTAGACTCAGCTGTAGGCTCAGCTGTAGACTCAGCTTCAGACTCAGCTGTAGGCTCAGCTTTAGACTCAGCTGTAGGCTCAGCTTCAGACTCAGCTGTAGGCTCAGCTTTAGACTCAGCTGTAGACTCAGCTGTAGACTCAGCTTTAGACTCAGCAGTAGACTCAGCTTTAGACTCAGCTATAGGCTCAGCTGTAGACTCAGCTGTAGACTCAGCTTTAGACTCAGCTGTAGGCTCAGCTGTAGACTCAGCTGTAGGCTCAGCTGACAGTCGTGGCTGTGTCTAAGCGAGGGCTCATCCTGACAGCATGTTTCTGATTGTGTTTAAACAGGAACATCTTTAACAACCAGGTCTTTTTCTCTGTTTAAAAGCGTAGCTGACTTTATTAAGCGAATCCAAAATCTGCCTCAGACTTTAAACTAAAGACATTTCTGCTGTTTGTAAAATGTTTTTGTGAATATTGTCAGAGTGGAACAGAAACATGGAAGCAGCAGGACCTGTTCCCTGCTCGGACTGAACCAACCTGTTCATCATCCGTCTTTTCTGATTTATCATTAGGAACTAAAACCTGAGCAGAAGTTTCCGTGTCACACACACAAGTAATAGCCAATATCATGAATACAGTAAATATTCAATTTAAACAGCCTCGTTAACTTCAGCACCATGTTCATGATGGAGGTGAAGTCTGAAGTCTGCTGACTCCTTTAAACTCAGTCAGTAACCAAACACGTGGTGTTTTATTATCTCTAATGATTGTTGTGAGTTAGCTTGGCGCTAACTGTGGAGCAGCTCAGAAGCCTGACGTGATTTTTACATCAACATTTTTCTGAGCTAAAA
>JARJLU010018488.1:0-49028 GCA_030272975.1 Sparidentex hasta | reverse complement strand
TAATGCCAGCGGGAGCAGGCCACCAAATTATAAAGAAACGGCTTCTTCGAGGCGTTGCGTGCGGAAGCCCTGACGGCAGCATGCCCCGAGTTGCGTGGACTGTGAGGGCCCGACCAACGCTGCTCGCAGCTTTAATTATCTCTAATGATTGTTGTGAGTTAGCTTGGCGCTAACTGTGGAGCAGCTCAGAAGCCTGACGTGATTTTTACATCAACATTTTTCTGAGCTAAAACGTGAGACTGTGTTGAGTCACAGGTTTGTTTGTGCAGCTCGGGGACGAAACGTGGTTCAGTGTGTCTATGAAGTTGTTCATGTGGTGAAGTAAGTGAGCGAGGTGGAGTGAAGTCAGAGTATAAAGGTACAGGTAATAGGGTTAGTTAGAGTTAATAGTTAATAGAGTAAAAGTACTGAGTTCCTGCCCAGCACAGGTGACTGTCTGCTGATGTGTTGTGTTGACAGGCAGCAGAGATGGACACGGTGAAAGAGGTTCTGCTCAGAGAGCTGAAGAATTTGCAGGCTGAAGAATTCAAAGACTTTAAGTTCTACCTGCTGGAGTACGGATCCAAAGTCCAGACGTCTCTGAACAAAGATCAAAGTCTCCTGAGGATCTCCCCCTGTGACCTGGAGGTGGCAGACAGACGGAGGACAGTGGACCTGATCACTCAGGTGTACAGCAGCCAGCCGGTGCAGGTGACCCAGGAGGTGTTACTAAAGATGGGGAGGAATGATGTGGCGGAGAACCTGGCACAGTGCTCATCAGGTGAGAGAGCGTCAGGACAGAACCAGACAACATAATTTTATCATCTGTGAGTTTGAGACAAGCGCTCTGATTGATTCCTCTGGTTTGCTCTCTGTCTCCCCCCTCAGGTCCGCTGCAGTTTAACACTGGTAAGACTTCAGCATCCTGTCACACACAGAACATGTGATATCAGTCTGTGAACACTGAGACACTTTACTTCTCTCCGTTTCTCTTGTAGCAAGTATGATGTAATGTGGTCGCCACAGTAACCACACACCTGGGCATCGAGTACAAACACCTGCAGACCTGGTGTCCACCGCCTCCTCCTTACTGCTTGTTTAATGAAATAATGTCCTAATGTTCCTGCACACTGAATGCAACCAGCAGCTGTGACATGATGAATAAACAGTCAAATCAGGCACTTTGTTTTATGTTCATTAGGCTCCATTACAGCCACTGGGAGAGAAACAGACATTGAACTTCTCTGAGAGAAAGTCAGAGTGTGACCCCCCAAAATAACTGAAAGAATCAGTTCTGAGTCCTGGTCCTGGTCCTGGTCCTCTGTTCTCTCCTTCCCATTGCTGTTTAGTCACTCACATTGAAAACTGATTGTTAATATATCTGAATTTCAGTCTGCAGTCTTTTATTTACAGCAGAAATGTACAAAAAAGATAATTCCGGTCTCTCCTGCACACAGCTTGTTGTAATAACACTGCTCCATCCTATCTGTCCTCCTGTCTGTCCTTCTGTCTGTCCTCCTGTCTGTCCTCCTGTCTGTCCTCCTGTCCCCCAGCAGCAGAGTCATTATGTGAGTGACAGAGTCAGACAGCATCCAGTTTACTGATGGTGATTATGTAATTGTGTAATTTAGAGAGAAAAACGTAACTTTGTCACTTTCCAGGATGTTTGAGGGGTCAGGATCTCAATCACTACACATTATAACAGCATCCATATGATTATAAACTATGAGCAGGTTTAGATTGACGGGAGGACACCTGGGAAACACCTTGAAAACACACATCATCATGACGTGTACCGTCACACGTCTTTTGGATCTGCTGCTGGACACACGGAGGTGGAGATCTGGCGATGATGTGTCTCTGTGTGAAGCGTGATGGACACCTCCCCGACCTCAGCTGAAGCAGAATCTCCTGCCTCTTACATCCTGTTCTTTCTCCATCATACTTGGATTTCTGAATCCAACGCTTTTCATATTGTGACATCACTGAGTCTACAGTCCGGTTGGGTTTAGGCAGAGAATGAAGGAAACATCATGTTGTGGGTTAAAGTATCTGGTTCTGTCTCCACAAACACAAAACAAATGTTGAAACTGTCTCCAACAGTCTCCACCTCCATGTGGACATGATTACACATTCAGTAGAAATGTTGATACGTTAGCTGGTGACACACACAAGTTTACACATAAGAGGTTTGCAGAGACATTGACAACACCTGATGCTGATGGCTGGACGGTGGAGTAAAGCCGTGGTCGAGGGTTAGGGGCGCTGTGGTTTATACTGTTGTGAAGTCATCGAGAAATGAACTGGATTATTAAAGTGTTGATTGTTTGAGGTTTGTTGCTGAGGCTGCAGGTGGTGCAAGTGTGACGGAGGTGAGAACAAATCTAAAACCAACGAACACTGACGATCCGAAGATCAGCTTCATGTTTTATTAAAGGTCAGTAAAATACCCTCTTATGTACAGAGTTTCATCTGTAAATCTTCCACGGTAACTTTGTTCTATATCTGTAATACACATAAAGTCAATACTATAAAAACATACAGCATTGTACAGATTATCACTGGAAGAGTTTCTGGGTACAGCAGGGCACAAACAAAAGTAAAAATGTTCCTGTAAAATTCATCCTTTAAACATTTGAACACATGTGGAACGTCTCAGACATCATCTCAAAACTGACTGCGATTTGAGGAAACATTCCTGCAGGTCCTCTGAGAGTCAGACGCTTCAAATCAACACATCCAGCATGTGTTCAGCTCAGCACGACATGGAAGCAGTTTATAATTATGTCAGATGGGTCATGACTAAATGACCTGATGGTTCCTCACTGTACGCGACTATTGATCCAGTGTTAAATACGTGTGAAACTTTAGTGAAACATGCTTGGTATTTACATATACTGACTTGGGACACTACTGCTCTGTGCAAATCTGTGTTTTCTAGTGTCAGTGAAAGCTGAAAACTGGTGGATACTGAGAAGTAAACCAAAAAAAAAAGTTGTAGAAGATCCAGAGTTCAGCTACACGTAGAAAGTTGTGGGACCGAACAGAAAGAAACCAGTCGGACACCTGAGAATGATCAGCATGCAAATCTATGACACATGCAGTGAGTCAATCAGCTAATCAATCAGTTTGTCACTTCCTGTGTTTGTTCCTTCCTCTGTGAACTTGCAGAAGAACTTCAGTGTTTTCTGGATTTGAACAATCTCTTATGTTGAGCTGAGTAATTCTTGGAGCTCCAAAGAGTTTGTGTGATCTGGACACAGCTTTAAAGTGACAATCTGGACAGTTAATACATTTGATAAAATTGTTCTGAGCAGAAGCTAAATCACATCATATCCACTGTTCAAGCTAGAAGCTGAGTTCCAGAAGATTCCCACAGTTTGTTCTATTCAAAGTGTTTTTGAGGTGCCAATAAAGTGGAACACAAAAGATTTCTCATCTTAAATCCAGTGCAGGGTTTAAAGTGGTTCCACAACAGATTCTATCTGTTAGTTTTGGTGATCGTGTAGCCAAAAATATTTCAGGTCCAACTACTTGTACACACCAAAATCCACAGGAAGTTATAGAAAGGGACAAAATGTTTGGTTCTAAAACTCTAGGAGGTTCCTCAATGATCTGGAACCTGTGTGGATAGTTCTGGGTTGAGGCTTTATTGAGGAAAAAAGTATGTGTGTTTCATGTGGTCTGCTGCCTTGAAAGTACAGTGATGGTTTCAAAGGTTCAGAAACGTCCAGGGTTGTAAATGGTTCCATTCAGGATCTAACTGTGTTGTCTCAGGCTTGGTAAGAGCATTTCATGTTGTCAGTGGTTCCAGGCCTAAAACATATAAGTCTATGTAGAATTCTCTGTCTTTTTAAAGCAGCAGATGATGTTTTGGTCCAGAGTTTTAGGAGGTTAGTGGGTTTTGTTTTTGGACTGTTATTTTGAAACAACAGTGATGGTTTCAAAGTTTCAGAATCAGTCCAAGGTTCCATGTATTTCCACTCAAGTTCTAACTGGATTATTTAAAGCACAGTGGTTAGAGAGGGGTGTCATGGGGTTCCAGGATCCATTGCCCAAGAATTCACAAAAATAAATAACAAAAAAAAAACAAGAAGAGTTCCAGTCCAGAGGTCAACAAGGCACTGGAACTTCTTTAGCTTTGGACATTGACTCAAGTTTAAAGTTTTACAACCAGTCCATGGTTCTAGACGGTTCCACTAGCGTTCTAGCTGGATCATTTCAGACTCAGTGGATAGAGAAAGGTGTTGTGTAGCCTGGGGGTTCCAGGTTCAGCAACTGTAGCTTTAATGACTATAACATTTGGAAGAGATGAGTTTGGGTCCAGAGATCAACAAGGTTCTGGGAGGATCCAGAAGTTGTTGTGATGTATAACAATGACTCAAGTTTAGAGTAAAAAAAAAAACAGTCTAATGTTCTATATGGTTTCACTAGGTTCAATCTGTATCATCTCAGGCATAGTGGTTAGAAATGGGCTTGGGAAAGTCTGCTGGGTCCAGTTGTGAGGTGATGATGTCTGGTTCCAGAGATCTACAAGGTTCTAGTTGGATCTGGAATATATTAGAGAGTGCTTTTGAATTCTAAGGTGCTGAGGAAAAACAAGATGCTCCATTTGATCTGTTGTCAAAACTGCTGTCAATGGTTTCTAAACCAGTTCAGGATTCTAGGTGGTTCCATTCAAGTTCTACTTGGGTCATTTAGGCCACAGTGGTTAAAAAGAGGCATCATGTAGCCAGCAGGTTCAAGGATCAGTCCCTGTGAACCCGGGTTCAGGAGGAGGAGACACTTGAGGTTCGAGGACACTTTGGAAGACTTTTGGCAGGTCTTATGATGTTCTGGTCCCAGAGGTTCCCCCTAACTCTGGGAGAAGACAATATTGAAGGCGTTGAGCATGAGCTCCACTATCTGGCTCTGGAAGACCATGTGGATCGTCATGTTGGCTGACTCGGTCTGGGGGCGGAGCAACGTGGGGCCGAAGACGATGGCGATGCTCTGAACTGACATCCTGTTGGATTCCTTGTGCTCGACCACTCTGGACAGAGAAATTCAAGATCAGGAATTAATATCTTCACAGTATCAGACTGCCAACTGCAGCACTGTTGTCAGGCATCTCTGTTCTGATTCAGATGAACTACACTAACATTTTAATGTCTCACATTAATGTTTATCACCTTCTGTTTACACCGTTATGACCACACTGTCTTTGACTTTACATCCTGTCTTGTTGTGGACTAAAGGTTTTTGTGACCACACTCCTGGTTTAACTAAAATGTCCTCCAGGTTGCACAAATACAAAGTATCCTAATTCCATTGAACAGACTCAATATAGATCAGCAATACACTGATGTTCAGGGGTAGTCAGACCAGATTTCAAAATAAGGCGCTCTCAGTGCCCTGATTTAAGTCAAGGCAAATTTTATTCATGTAGCCCAAAATCACAGATCACAATCTGCCTGATGAGCTTTATAATCTGTACAGCATACAACACCCTCTGGACTTGGACTGCTGATTTGAATGACAAACAACTCCCAAAAAATTCTCCATCAAATCATGGAACAACATGGAAGAAACCATAGAAACCACAGGAAGAGCCTGAGAGGGAAGATCACTCTTGTTACTTCTCCCATGTGTTAGATCAAGTTGAGTAGATTTCTGTGAGAACAGATCTGAATGAGTTGAGACTAGTTCATCTGTTGTCATGGTCAGACACAACGCGTTCTCTGTCTGTTGTTAATTTCATCTGTATTTGTTTTCAGATAGATAATCGATATAGATTATAGGGAGCGATTCAAGTTCAAAAGTTCATGCAAGACGACCACAGGACAAAGTTACGACAGTGGAGGACATCTTAAAGTTTGTCGCCAGTTTTTCTTGCTGATATTAGTGAAGAGAATTTTTCGTCCACATGAACATTATCACAACCTTCTCCACCGTCACCGTGTTTGTTTTTTTCAAAAAAACTCCTGAGTGGATACATTAATAACTTCCACAGCAACGTAAAGGACATATGGAAGTTTGTGTATTGAATCTACTTTCAGACGTAGGGTGGCATAAATCTGACACGAGTCTGACCCTTTCAGAAAACCCCTCAGGAAATCAGTGTTTGGAGGCGACTTCACACTTCTGGCTCACTGTCACACGGTTTGTAAGTGTAGAAACCAGCCGTCTGTGTTTTGTGTTCATCCAGGCTGCAATCAGCCTCAGAGTGAACTCACCTGCGCAGGTGTTTGAAGAGCAGCTCCATCGTGTCGTGGTTGGGCAGAGGCAGAGAGCGAACCAGGTCCCTCATGTAGGAGACTCTCAGGTTGTAGTCTGGGACTTCTGCAGGGCGACAAACACAAACAGATAAACACTCACACCTTCATTTTTTCAGACATCATTGTAACTGATGCTTATCTTGGATCATGCCTGACTGTCCTTGGGTTCATGTTACTGGTCAGTTCTTTTCATTTCTTTAAAACTGATTACAAGCAAACTCCCACACAGTATGACTTGCCAAAAATAAATGTATTTGTGACGTTTCTGTACTAGACTTTCTCAACCACTGGTTGCATGTACATTGCAGACCAGGTCCACAATGGTTTCATCATCTGTGAACACCCACAGGCTCAGAATCAAGCATGACTGCAGTTAATCATTTGTGTTATAAACAAAAGAGACAAAAGGTTACAGTTCACAACTGAAGGACAAGAAGATGTCCTTAGATTTGTCTCTTTTTTGGTTAGGGTTAGGGTTAGAGCAGCGACCCAGTAGATACACATCGCAGCAGAGCCAGTGGAAGTACACACTTAGACTAGATTGAAACCTATCAGCTCGGCTGCCGTGGCGGATCTGAGATGGACTAAACAAGAATCTAGTGGAATTAATGTTCACACTGTTGTCCTCTAAGGAATGATTTTTCCTCTTCAGCTCTAAGTGGACAGCAGAGTCTGACTCATTACTTATCACCCTCCTACAATGCAGGACTGAGTTCCATCTGCAGACACCTTTTCACCCAACCATTCACCCGCGGGCTCACCTAGAATCAGCAACCTACATGAAGGCCACAAGTGGTTCTAATGACTCTGAAACTCTGAGCTCAGACCTGTCCTTAACGGCTATGTAAGGACCCTCCCACTCCATGTAAGAATACTCCCACACTATGCAAGGACACTCCCACACTATGTAAGGACACTCCCACAATGTGTAAAGAGGCTCCCACACTATGTAAGGACATTCCCACACTGTGTAAAGAGACTCCCACACTATGTAAAGACACTCCCACACTATGTGAGGACATTCCCACACTGTGTAAAGAGACTCCCACACTATGTAAAGACACTCCCACACTACGTAAAGACACTCCCACACTATGTGAGGACACTCCCACACTATGTAAGGACATTCCCACACTGTGTAAAGAGACTCCCACACTATGTAAAGACACTCCCACACTATGTGAGGACATTCCCACACTGTGTAAAGAGACTCCCACACTATGTAAAGACACTCCCACACTACGTAAAGACACTCCCACACTATGTGAGGACACTCCCACACTATGTAAGGACATTCCCACACTGTGTAAAGAGACTCCCACACTATGTAAAGACACTCCCACACTATGTGAGGACATTCCCACACTGTGTAAAGAGACTCCCACACTATGTAAAGACACTCCCACACTACGTAAAGACACTCCCACACTATGTGAGGACACTCCCACACTATGTAAGGACATTCCCACACTGTGTAAAGAGACTCCCACACTATGTAAAGACACTCCCACACTATGTGAGGACATTCCCACACTGTGTAAAGAGACTCCCACACTATGTAAAGACACTCCCACACTATGTAAGGACATTCCCACACTATGTAAAGACACTCCCACACTATGTAAGGACATTCCCACACTATGTAAAGACACTCCCACACTACGTAAAGACACTCCCACACTATGTGAGGACACTCCCGCACACAGTTGACTGGATGAATGCAAATTGCACTGGGCTCGCATTGGTTTTTGCTCCTTTATCAAGAATATGGTACTCAGTTTCTCTTTTAATTTTACACACATTTCAGGTTGTGAATAAATGTGTGGGAAGACATAATTCAGATCTAAAACCTGGCTAAAGAAATCTGTCAAGTTCAGTCACATAATCTTTTTCCTGTTTGACTGGACTGCATTGATTCTTTGGTGTAAATTTCAATTTAAGACAGAAATGTATGTCTCCACAAATCTTTCATAGCTGTGGTTTATGTGTTACGTGATGTGGGCTTTTTGTACTGACGAATGGCAGCAATGAACTTGTCGAAGCAGCTGAATGGAAACAGCGGCTCTGGAAGCTCCCGGAGGAACAGTTTGAGGGCTCCGGTGATCACATGGATCTCCTCCCACTGTCCGTCCTCCAGGTCCAGCTGCTCCTCTGCAGGGACAACAAAGACACAACCAAGATGAACCAGGCCGCTGCTATAAGTGTGATTACAGCAGTCACATATACCAGGACATTGTCGACTTTATTTTACAAAGCAGACTGAGACAGATGAATCCTGCTGTCTGCACTTCAGTAAGACTGTTTATCAGACAGACAGACAGTTACCATGATCAGCTTTGTGTCGTAGTTTCTGGATCACGGCCAAGTTCCCGCTCACTCTGTAGATCCCGTCTACGTCCAGACCTGAACACACATTCAGCTGTTAGTCTGCTGTTCGTGTTTGTGTGTATTAAATGTGTGTGTGTGTTGTGTTCACCTCTCCTCTCCACTGCTCTGATGCACTTTTCAACAAACTTGGGGATGGTGTTGTTTTCTCTGTGACACAGTGTGTCCAGGTGACAGCCGAACACGTTATCTGAACAGGTGAAGGATATAAAAACATGGCGTCTTGAGTTTGACTGTAGCTCTGTGTGTGAGCGTCACTCAGCCTGACGGACAGCTCACCTCTGATGTAGCCTTTCTCTTTGACGCTCTGCAGCGTCGGCCTGCGCTGGAGGAAACGTCGCAGTTTGGTCCGAACTCGTCTCTGCTCGGAGTCAGTTCCTGATGAGCCTCTGGTCGCTGAAACAGAGAAGAAGAAGAACGTCTGAGCTTGATATCATTCATTCATGTCAGTCATGTGGACTTCAGAAGAGCTGGTACCAAACAGAAATGTTGAAAGCAAACCGTCACCATGGCCCAACACACTCCTTTACTTTAATTAAACTTGATTCAGTATGAAATAAAACAGATTTAAATCCACTAAATCCAGGTTCTTATCAGGATCTGCATCGATAGTACTTGGTCATAGAAACCAGCCACCTAAATACACCACTTAATTTATCAAGATCCTAGAATGTGCAAAAACATCTTATTTCATAAGTCAACGAGAAAAACATTCCTGAATGTGTCCGTTTGTCCAGATCGGTGCCAAAAGTTAGTAGAGTCTATTCTGAGCCGAGACCGGTCCTCCATCCGGGTCTGTCTGTTACTAGTTTTTGTGTAATCTGTGTAACTGACTGGCCATTAAATGAACTGACCAGCCCCTCTGTGTAATGAGGTTATTAAACCTGGACTCAGATCTCCTGCTGGTTCTGGAGCTTTCAGCAGCATCTTGATCTTCCTCTGATCACTGACTTTGCTCAGTTTTAATGAAGATGAATGCAAAGTGTTACAGTGATTGTAGACTCACATGTCCTCTTCTTGTCTTTGTCCTCTTTGTCTGAAGCAGCTTCGTCCTCGTCCTCTGACAGATGATCCAAGTCCTGAAAGACTCAGACTCAGTTTAACTGGTTCTTACTGTGTGCGTGTGTGTGTGTGTGTGTGTGTGCGCGTGTGTGTGCGTCACCAGCTGTCTGATGGTGTCCTGGATCACTTTCAGCCAATCAGTGATGATGCTCTCTGTGTCGTACTGCATCAGGTACTCGCAGCCCTGACGAGTCTTCAGCTGCACACAAACACAAACACAAACACGCTGTGGTCACATGCCGCACATGATGACATCAGACTGTAACCATGGCGACAGACAGCGTACCTCCAGAACGTTCTTCTTGGACGACTTGTCTTTGGAGGCCCAGCCCAGCGACGCTCCTCTCAGCTCCACCGTGTACTCTGGAACGATCTGAGACGATTTACTCTGAAGGACAGGAAGTCATCATCGTCATCATCGTTATCATCATCATCACTCATTACTCCACAACATTTATCTGATAACTTTAGTTACAAAATACTTTACAGATTACTTGCAGCATCCGAGCCTTTTTTAAATGAAAGTATTTCGTCATCAGTCAGATGAAACAGTGACTCTGATCAACAATTTATTAAATTCACCAAACATAAAATAAAAACATGAATTAATTTATTAATGAATATTTGTTTACACTTGCTTCTGTGTTTACTGACAGCACCTTTGTTTTTCTCCTATTAATGTACTTTCATCATTCATTTCTAAATGAGTTTATTTATTGATTTATTTATTAATCTGCAAAGTGCAACGAGAGAACACAAAAATAAAAAACAGAAATAAATACAGACGAAATGAAAAACTAAAATGAAAAGTAAAATCATTATGCATTTAATGACTCATCATGTTTTAACTGTGACATTTGATTATTTATATTAATGTTCAGTCCTCCATAATTCTGAGGATTAATTAGAGGAATTATTTGTGATTTATGATATTTGATCAGCTCAGTGATGTTAAACCCAGTCAGAGCTCCTCTGGTTCTTACAGCGTTTCCAGTGGGAGCTGATTTGGGGTCTTTGTGGAAGGTGAGGATCCCCCCGTGGAGGACGGTCCACGACTGAGTCCAGTTCTTCCTGTCAACAACAACAACAACAACACTGACCAACGTGTCGCGTGACGAGAAACGTAAAGGAAAGAAAAACATCAACAGCTCAACTCACCTGATCTTTTTTCCGCCATCAACTATTTTGGTCTTATTGAGGATTCCTGCTTTCTCCAGCAGATGGCACTGCACACACACACACACACACACACACACACGCACGTACACACACACATACACACACACGCACACACACACACACACACACACACACACACAGGTGAGTTCTCAGGTTTCTTCAAAGCTTTGAAATGTGGGAGTGGTGTGTGCGTGTGCGTGCGTGTGTGTGTGTGCGTGTTTGTGTGTGTGTATGTGTGTGTGTGTGTGTGTGTGTGTGTGTGTGTGTGTGTGTGTGTGTGTGTGTGTGCGTGTGTGTGTGTGCGTGTGTGTGTGTGCGTGTGTGTGTACCTGCAGCTCAAACATATTCTGAATCTACCTGAAACTTTCTTCACAGGCTCTCTCTTGTTTTATTGATCAGTCTTTTCGGTCCTGACCACAGAAACAAACACCTACTCTCTACTTTTACTTTAGAACCTCCTGAAGGGACCAGAACACTGTTGTCCAGAACCTCACAATCTTCTTTCAGCACCCACTAGAACCTCCTCAGTGGTCTTAGAAAGTCCTGAAGAACCTCTGGGGTATCACCAGGAGTGCTTTGAGGCCCAATGAAGACAACTGAACGATCAACAAGGTCCTAGAGACCAGACCACCAGAACCACCACCAGAACCACCAGTAAGACAATCAGCAGGACCATCACCAGAGCAGAGCTTCAGTCGTGTTAGTACTCATCATGAACGAATGGTTAGTGGAGGCACATGGAGCACCTGGCTGGTCCTGTAGCGCCTCCTGTAGGCCTCAGTGTTCATCACGGCCACATCTGGACTTCATATGATAATAACAACATGATGACGACTTGCTGTGAGCCAAAATGTTGGACGCGTCCTTTAAGGCTGTTCTGATACATCCAGACTGCAGCAGTAACACTGATGGCAGGCAGCAGGAGGCGCCATCCGTCCCAAGGTTCCCTCACATCACCAGTTAGTGTTTCAGAAAAATCATGTTAGTTTGATTCTCTGAAGACAATCACCAGAGACCTGAGCCAGTTCTGGTCTGTGACCGACAACCCAACAGACACCCAGCAGGGGGCCGGGACCTACATGCTGCTGGTGGGAGCCTGAGCTCCGGTCGGACAGGTTCCTCCTCAGTCTGGTCCTGTCAGAGAGCTTGATGAGGAGAACAGTATGAATGACTGAGGTGAAATGGACTGAGACAGAGAGACAGGTGTAAGACAGGTGTAAGACAGATGTGAAACAGGTGTGAGACAGATGTGAGACAGATGTGAGACAGGTGTGAGACAGATGTGAGACAGGTGTGAGACAGATGTGAAACAGGTGTAAGACAGATGTGAGACAGGTGTGAGACAGATGAGAGACAGGTGTAAGATGTGAGACAGGTGTGAGACAGATACGAAACAGGTGTAAGATAGATGTGAGACAGGTGTGAGACAGGTGTGAGACAGATGTGAAACAGGTGTAAGACAGATGTGAAACAGGTGTGAGACAGATGTGAGACAGGTGTGAGACAGATGTGAGACAGGTGTAAGACAGATATGAGACAGGTGTGAGACAGATGTGAAACAGGTGTAAGACAGATGTGAGACAGGTGTGAGACAGATGAGAGACAGGTGTAAGATGTGAGACAGGTGTGAGACGGATACGAAACAGGTGTAAGATAGATGTGAGACAGGTATGAGACAGATGTGAGACAGATGTGAGACAGATGAGAGACAGGTGTAAGATGTGAGACAGGTGTGAGACAGATACGAAACAGGTGTAAGATAGATGTGAGACAGGTGTGAGACAGGTGTGAGACAGATGTGAAACAGGTGTAAGACAGATGTGAAACAGGTGTGAGACAGATGTGAGACAGGTGTGAGACAGATGTGAGACAGGTGTAAGACAGATATGAGACAGGTGTGAGACAGATGTGAAACAGGTGTAAGACAGATGTGAGACAGGTGTGAGACAGATGAGAGACAGGTGTAAGATGTGAGACAGGTGTGAGACGGATACGAAACAGGTGTAAGATAGATGTGAGACAGGTATGAGACAGATGTGAGACAGATGTGAGACAGATGAGAGACAGGTGTAAGATGTGAGACAGGTGTGAGACAGATACGAAACAGGTGTAAGATAGATGTGAGACAGGTGTGAGACAGGTGTGAGACAGATGTGAAACAGGTGTAAGACAGGTGTGAGACAGATGTGAAACAGGTGTAAGACAGGTGTGAGACAGGTGTGAGACAGGTGAGTGTACCTGGGGACTGTCAGGAGACTGTCTTCTGTTGGACAGGTCAGTGAAGTCAGAGACGTTCCTCCGGTGGCTCGGCGAGAACGTCTGTAACAAACAGCAGTTATGAAGTTTCTACAGAAGCCTGCGAGTCCAAACAGATGTTGTGCTTTTTATCTGGTTTGGTCTCGTCAGCTGATCGATCCTTCAGTTTCGTTCTAAGTGACCTTCTTCTCTTTCACAACTCATGCTGTGTTTGTTCTGTGGGTTCCACTCACGTCTTCGGCCACGCTGTGTCTCCAGTTCCTGATCTGCACCGTCGACACCTCCTCAGAAACACCATTTCCCATCAGCCTTTGGGGCTCCTGTGGCGCAATCAATGAATTAATTATTGATGAATTAGGTCTGACTCACTGAAAACTGACTGATTGATTGACTGATCGATAAGTATTTGATTGATTACCTCCTGCGGCCTCCACTGGGAGCCGTGTCCATCCTTGATGTCCAGCTGAGCTCTGGGAATCACGACTTGCTGAGGATTCTGGGAGAAAAAACAGGAAGCGAATTCAAACAATAAATCCACGTGATCCTCGTGTGTGTGTGTGTGTGTGTGTGTGTGTGTGTGTGTGTGTGTGTGTGTGGTACCATTGTGAAGACAGCGTCCATGTTGTTGTTGTGGAGCTGCACAGGATAATCCTCCTCCGGCAGCGGAGGCTTCGGTTCAATCAGAAACATCAGTTATTAAAGATAATTCACAGTTTGTAATCAGATTACAGATCTGTTGTCCTGGACGTACCGGGCCGTCGTCGCGCCTCCTGCTGGCTGTAGATCCTGGGGGGGAGGAGGGGGAGGAGGGGGAGGAGGGGGAGGAGGAGGGCGACGGAGGTTCTGGTGCGACCCATGACGTCGCTCCTGATGCAGGGTTGTAGTAGTAAAACCTCCCTGAGACTTCGTCCACCAGCTGCTCCCAACCACCAGAACCCTGACAGGAAGTGACACTGGTGAGTGACACTGTGACATCATGACATCACAGTGTCACAATCTACACTTTAATTCTATTCAAGCTGTCGTAATGTGTTGAGAGTCACGCTGTCATTATTTTACAGCATTATATTCATACTGAGGCTAATTAATTAAGATGAATTAGAATGTTTACATCAGCTCAACATTACACACGATCATCTGTCAGCAGATCGCTCCAACTGTTAGCCTGGTTAAATAATAACATACATTAAATATAGCGAATACAATAAGTAAACTCATGTTGGTCTGTGTCCAACCAGCAGCAGTTGGTTTGTTTCAAACTTATCATTTGACTGTTTTACTGATTTAAACCGTTTGTTGACTTTAACTGTTTATCTTCAGAAAGTGTTCTGATATTCCTCTGAGAACAGCTGGTTTACTCACTGATGGAGACAGTTTGTGTTATTACCTCATTAATATTGTCAATATTAAAATTCTGACTTCAGATTTCTTCTCTAGAACTACGTAATACTCCTTTAACCTTTTTCTCTAGTTACTCCTGATTCAAACTGATTCTATCAGCTGATCTTTCCAATCTTTGTCTTGTTTAGTTTACACACACACACACACACACACACACACACACACACACACACACACACGATAACTAGACACATTAATCAACTGTCAGTTTATGCTTATTGTTTTCTTTAATCAAGTGTTAATTAATATACACTTATTTTGAAGTGTTCCTGTTTCATGTTTAGGTGCTAATGAAGTAAAGTCAGGTTAAAGGTCAAGTGAAGGTGTCACTGTCTTCAGTCTGGTGACTGAGTCCAGGTGTTGTTACCTGAGAGGAGGCGGGGGAGAGCAGGGGGGAGGGGGAGGTCAGCTGCTCCCCCTCGCTCGCCCTGGACCGGTCCATGTCTCGAGCAGGCGGGGGTGGGGGGCTGTGTGGGTCGGTCCAGGTGGTCTGTCTGGTTACAGGATGGAAGTAAAACACCTTCCCGCTGTCCTGGTCCGTGTGCACCTGGACGGGTCGACGGACACAGACCGTGTTTAAACATCACACAGAGGTGGTGCGTTCAGGAGCAGTCGGACAGGAAGGTTCCTCTGTAACATGTGAGCTTCACCTGTTCATTTGATCACACTGAAACACACCTGAACCGCTCCGATGACGCCTCATTAAACTTTAATTACATCAGTGAGTGTCAGTGACATGAAGAGACGCCGCCGCCGCCGAGACGGATTCGATACGACCACATGTGAGAGGTCGACAGAATTATGGTGAACAAGTGAAACATGCGGCTGCGATCTAACTGATCACTACAATAAAATAACATGTCATCATTTTCAGTCCTTTCATTCTTAGAAATGATCTTTTTGGACCGACACATTTACTGTCCTCTGTCCTCATTCCCACCGTCCCTCTACAGTCCTTCAGCTTTAATAACGGACGCCGCTTCATCTCCTGTCAGGCCTCAGATCATCTGCTGTCAGCTGTTCTGTCTAAACTGTTGCGGTCACTGACCTCAACACACATCTGGGCTTCCCATCTATCAGAGGGCACCTCACCTGCCATCCGTCCTGCGGGCTGAGCGGGGAGGCGGGGCTTATCATCCCAGCAGACAAGGAGACGGAAGGTGGGGGGGTGTGGTCTGTAGCTGAGGGGGCGTGGTCCAGAGGAGGCAATGAGGGGAGGGCGGAGCCAGAGACGGACGCCTTTTTCAGACTGGAGATGTTAGCGTAGATGGGCGAGTTAGGGTTGAGTGAGCTGTGATCCTAAAGACAGACAGAGAGAGACAGAGAGGGTTAGAACTGATATTTAAAGGGACAATTCAAAAGAGACCAGCTTCATTGGGTGTCATCACCGAACATTATGTTCAGGGTCAAGTGACTTGTGATAAACAGACGCTTCGTGGTATCAGACGGTCGATCTGCTGTGGGTCAGGTGGTTCTGGTGACGGGCAGCTCGTCTCTTCATACACTGCATGTTGCTGTTCACCCAGAGATGCTGATCGGAACTTCTGTTCTTAGTCTTTAACGACAGAACCATGGAGGACTTGTGGCCCACTTCATGTGCTGCTACAGTAACAGAATCTGTACGTTACTGCTCGTCTCAGCTGCAGCTCACGTCTCTGTTCACAGAGCAGCTGCTGGTTTGTTCTCGTTCTGTGAAGAGTTTCTGTGTGAATGTGTTCTGGAGAAACGTCTCGTCTCTTCCTCATTAACAGAAATGTTTGTCTCTGGGTGGAGTGAGCTGCTGCCCGACAGGAAGAGCTCCTCCTCTGTTTTATAAACACACACACACACACACACACACACACACACAGTAAAACAACAAACATGCAGCAGCTGAGATTTAAACTGAAAACATGAGACTGATGATTTTGTCTCATTTACAAGTTTCCATCGCTTAAATTCCATAAGTTGAATGTAAATAATAAACACATCAGGTTCATGTGGAGATCTGCATTAAAGGAATATAATCACTCAACATGAACAACTTGTATATATAAATAAATTATACGATATAGATTTTCACCTCATTCTGTTCAAAGTAAAGATGAAGACATCACATCATCCGTTTCAGGGCTTCTGAGCAAATTTGTCTTCATGTGACCAAAATCAGAAGTTTGTTTTGTTGTGTGTAACTTAAGTGAATGATTTAAATCCTTCAGTGTGGAGACACAGTGAGGAACTTCCTGTCAGCTGACTGCAAATCAGCTGTTCCTCTCAATCAATCACTCTGTTCTAATCTATAATTCATGTTAATGTGGACCTCTGCAGCCTCACACAGCAGCGCTCAGTGACTGTTTCCATTCAAAACTCCATTTGGTTTCTGATCGTTTTTTAGGAAAAACTTCACTTGCAGAACAAATAGAACCAGTGACGACTTACCCATAATGCCTCTCTCTGTCTGCTTCAGAGTTTAAGCCACCAAGTTTGTAATCCGTCTGATATTGAAGTTGTCAGTCTGCAGCTCACTGCTAGCAGACGCCCCGCCCCCTGTCTCTCTGCTACCGGATGCCCCGCCCCCTGTCTCTCTGCTACCAGATGCCCCGCCCCCTGTTTCTCTGCTACCGGATGCCCCGCCCCCCTGCACGACAGCTGGGGTATAACCACGCTCCCTGTCTGGGTATTAGTAATTTCTTTAACTTCACCGCCTCGTCAATGACTCTATAGATACAGTGTCTTCAAGGATTCCAGGAACATTTTCAAGGGCCCACTGGACTCCCTGAACATCCCCAGGGATGAAGATCCTTTACTCCTGGAACCTTTAGGGACACCTTGAGCTTAAACAATAACGCAAAGTGTGTTTTAATGTTGGTCAGTCAGAGCAGCAGAGTGTTTATGAGCTGATCTGATGTCTGTGACCAGAGTGAAGACAGCTGCTGCCCCCTGCTGGTCTGTGCTGACTGTTACAAGAAGAAGAAGAAGAAGAAGAAGACACGCACTTGAACCACACCGGTGAGCTGTGAGAGCACCATGAGCATCTCAGCCAGTGGCATCATTAGTCCAATTTTAGGGGCCTAATGAAGTTTTCTTAACCCTAATCCCTAAATAATATGGTGTTTTATTTAAAAAAAAAAAAAACAACATTTTTTAATTTAGATTTTTTTCCAAACAGTGCCATCAAATTCCATATAAAGTGGTGAGAATATGAGTTTAAATAAATAATCATATAACCTGTCATTATTCACTTAAATATGATCATAAATCCGTCAGTGTCCCTTCACTTCATAGTGTGAGGTAGCGAGCCCCTCAGTGCGTCCTTATCCAGTCCATTCCACTTGTTCATATAGAGAACGGCCTCATCACTGACAGTCCAGGCCATGCAGCATGTGTACCCTGAAGCACACAGAGACTAGAACAGCAGAAGAATGGAGAAGATTTAAGAAAGTTTTTTAAGAAAGTATTCATCACTGCTGCGAGTAACAGTTAGTTAGCTCCGCCCCCCCACTGACAGCAGAAAGTCCCATGGAATTAATGAACCAAGTGCTCCCTGTCTGACAAATACAAACCGAGCTTGCACACTAGAGACAATATATATACTAGAAACAACCTCTGCACACGTCTTTGTTGTTTCACGGTCAAAAGTTACATTCCAGCTCTAAAAGAACGCTGCTACTTAGCTAGTTTATAGAGTTCAGAGTCCACTCTTCTTCCTTTCAGAGCATCAGCTGTTTTTCACTTTACACATAGATGCTGTAGCAACTAATAATGTAATAATGGCTCATAATGTAATAATTTCAATGTAATAAAAGTTCATAATGTAATAACATCATGGATGCATAACGTAATAAGGGCACTTAATGTAATAACTTTAAGAGGCTTATTGATACCGCTCATAATGTAATAACAGCTCATATAGTGAGAAAAGTGTTGCATTAATATCATTTTTACTTCTGCCATCCCTGCAGGGCTGGAAGGAAACACTTTCACCTGTGTCTGTCAGCAAGATCACACATTTCTGCAAACGTACATATGTGGCGCAACAGTAACCAACTCAAAAGCTGGCAGGAGAAGAGGTTGGATTAGGGAAGAAGGAGGGATTGTAGTTCCTGTAGTTTAAAAGAGCATGTCCTCTAAATAACTAATAATAACTTCTGCAGTAAAAACACATTTAAAATTATTCTTTTCAAAAAGTAAGTGAACACTCTTTTCTTCCATACAACCTGGCAAAGACCTTCCAGTCAAAATGTTGCCGTTTTTTATTGTTAGTCTGGCAAAAATATAAAATAATTAAAGCTTTTAAACATTATTTTCCTACTACTGACGTTGAATACATGATACAAGCAGCATCATTTTCCATCTTCTATACTGATCAATTGATACAAAAGTGTGTTAAGTATAGTCACACAGAGGTGCAATGATGATAATGCAACACTTATCTCACTATATGAGCTGTTATTACATTATGAGTGGTATCAATAAGGCTGTTAATGCAATAATTTATTAAATTATGCACAAAGCCCTTATAACGTTATGCATCCGTGGTTTTATTACATTATAAGCAGATTATTACATTATTAGTTGCTACACCCTGAAACAGGAGCTGAGCTCATTCAAATATGATTATCATCGGTGGATAATAATGATAATAGTAATACACTAATAATAATCACCCCACCACCCCAACTGCCCTGTAGGAGTCAGGGCAGAGGAGCACAGGGAGAGAGAGGGGAGAGACCTCTACTGGAAAGGTGAGTCTAAAGGATTTCACAGGATAGAGTGTTAGATAGAGTGATGAATAATTTCTCAGTCTCTGTTCGCTGTTTGTGAAATTTTGTGCTTGTGTGCTGCGTTCGCTCACATCCTGTACATCTGCTGGGGCCAAGACTCCCCTGTCCTCAAAACCAAGTGATGCCCCTGGTCTCAGCTCCTGTCGTCCAGTGTCATCAACACTTCAGCCAATCAGGAAAGACCCTCAGGACTTTATGACCAACCTCAGACCAGAACCCACATTTTCTGATTCTGAGACTGGACTCAATCTCAGCGTCAGGTTACTCTGGTTGTTCCTCTCTCATCCTGCAGGTGTCGCTGCAGCGTCATCCTCTCCCAGTTTCCTATCTGACCCTGAACACATCCTGCCAGCTGTGACATCACTATATCCTGCTGACCTCATCACATCCTGCTGTGACATCACCATCAGCACACACACACACACACACACACACACACACCTATACAATCTACATGAGCTTAATGTTTACATTTGAATGATGTGAATAATTAGAAAGTAGAAAGTGTAATGATGCCAAATGAAATAATTTCAATAATCAAAATGAAAGAAAAGAAAACATCAACAGTTGAATGAATAAAACTGAGGTTGAGCTGAGGAGAGTGTGGAGGAGGTCAAAGGTCAAAGACAAACAGGAAACAGCTTCTCTCTTCTCCTCTTCACTTCCTGTGTGGACGCTGCAGGAAGTGAGACGCTGGACAAGGCTTTTATTTTGTAAACCTGCAGCCTGACTGAACAACAGTTCCTGTCCTGCTGACAGCGTCTGTGTTCACACGCTTTGATTAATGATGATCAGACCGAACACGAAACTGTGAGCAGATCAGACACAACAACAGAGCCACCAGAGCCACACGAGAAGAAGTAGAAGGAGAAGAACCACAACAAGACACGTACTTGAACTTCAAGCTGATTTTTAAAAAATTATATTTTTAGGATCTGAGCAATTAATTTTTTGCCAAGAAGATTTTTGACAACAACACACACTAAGGAGGCCTCAGGTGTCTTACCTGTGTGGGGGGCGGGGCCGGCGAAGGTTCAGGTGGCACTCCAGGACTCACTCTTCCTCCAACCAGAGTGTCCAGGTCCAGGTTCAGGTCCTGGATGGACTCGTAGATGTGGTTCGACTCTCCCTCCTTTAGTGAATCCTCCTCACCGGTGCTCTCCTCCACGCTGATCTCCTCCTCCAGGCTGATCTCCTCCTCCAACTCCATCGGGGACTCCTGGTTGTCATGGTGACCTGTGGATGGCGAGCTGGGGAGCTCATTGTGAGGGGGGACCATGGGGACAACAGGGACCACCGGAGTCTCCACAGGGATGGGCTGGGTCTGGGTCCGGGTGGTGGAGATGGGGTCTGCTGGACTGAAACTGGGAACTCGATGTTTCCCAGAGTGGTCATCCAGGAGCCCCAGGTGCTTTTTACTCAGACAGTCATCAGACATGTTTGTAGTCCCATCAGTGGTTATGGTCCCCGTCTCTGCAGGAGCAGCTGAAAGGTTGCTGGAGTGACGTGATGTCGGTGCCACCAGAGGCAACAGGTCATGGAAGTCCAGTGGGACTCCAAATGTAGACATGCGGTTCTCGGCCTTGCGGTATCCAGTGGAAGCATCCGGTCTGAGCCGGATCGTCACCTCGTCCCCTGGTTTGCTTTTAGTCCCACTGGATTCCTCCAGAGTCTTTGGGACAGGGACAGGAACTGGGACTGGGGAAGCCACAGGTAGCACCACTGGATCAGGACTGGTTGAATCAGCAAAGTCCAGAGGGGAGGGGAAGTCTGACGGCAGCTCCTTGACATACTTGGCGGGGATGTAGAAGGGTTTGGAGTTTTGGTCGCTCTGGACCTGCCACCAGTGGTCATTGGTTTTGGCCAGCAGGACATAGCGTTCATTGGGTTTGATGGAGACCAGCGCCCCGTCCCGATCCTGGTACTCATACTGGAACTCCACCAGAACCAGACCCAGACCTGAAGTGACCCAAACCAGATCAGAGGATCAGAGGAAATGATGATGAACAGAGTTATATCAAAGGTCAAATGTTAATGCTTATGCTAAATGCTAACTCAACTACAACTGCTGCTACTGATGACATCATCTGATGACATCACTTCTCCTACTATCATTACTAATACTATTTCGCTATCACTGCTAACATAACTGCTATGATGCTACTGATGCTAATGTTACTCATGCTGTTGAACCATTCAGGACTGATCTTGGCCACTGACTCACCTCTGCCAAGCATGGTGGAGGTCGTTGCCATGGTGATGGCTCTGGGCTTCTTAGGCCCCACCCCCGTCGAGTAGACGGGCAAGTTGTACTGAAGGTGAAAGGTCAGAGGTCACACCAGATCATCACCCCCCTGAAAGAGAGAAAAATCACATGAGAGCAGATTCAACAAGTCCTCACAAACACGCAGCAGCTTGTCTGATCATCTAGCAGCTAGCTTAGCATTAGCCTCAGCTGGTCACATCCTCAAGTTCTAATGTAAGCAGAACCAGAGATACCACCTTTACTATTCCACTCATTCTGCTTCCCTTTCAAACCCTGGAGCCTACATTACCCACAATGCAACTCAGACAGTGTGACATCACTGGAAGTAGTTTTTCAGATTCCTCCAGAGACATTTAAGTCTTTAAACTGCTTCACATCTGCAGGAGAACAGCTGTAAACAAACTGTACCGTGGAGAAACACTTTAACATGATGTCATGATGTCACGACAGCTTCAACATAAACAAGTTCAGTAAAAACACAGTTTACAGGTCCATCAGTTAGCCACATGCTAACAGCTAACCTTCATGTTTCAGAGATTGTTGACATGTTTCTGTCTGAGTATTTATTCACACATTAAACTGTCCTCAGATCTGTGACATCATATGTATTATTCTGTGACATCACGTGACCTGCTTCCTCTCCTTTGATTGGATCTCAACATTAACTCTAAACAAGCTCAGACGTGTCGGACTGAAGCTGCAGATCAACGTTAGAGAGGAACGTGGAGACGAGAGTCAGAACACTTCAGTCTGTTTTAATGTCCAGTTGAACGTTTTAATGTTTTCTGTGTGACTGTTCTGGTTGTGACAGTGGATCAGAACCAGCCTCAGTGTAAACAGCTGCTCGCACACAAACGCAGGAATGACAGTTATGTGTTTCTCTGCTTCTTCTTGTCAGAACAAGTTAGACTACAAATTAGCTGCTGGTGCTAATGCTATCCCTCATGCTTCTCCCTCATGTATTCCTGTCGTCTCACACCTGTCCGGCTGTAACTCACATGATGTGCAGCAGCAGGTCTGTGGAGTCGACAGGTGGGGCCAATCGCTCACCTGTAAAGTTTCAGTATGATAAGATTCACACTCACCTCTCTGCTTCTCTCATCAACTCTGCGCTCAAAGCCAAAGGAAATGGAGGTTCAGCCTCAGAGAGACAACACTCTGCTCAGAGTCCGCCCGCTCCTCAGGTAGAAGGGGCGGGGCTTAACAAAGGCATTCCCTGCTCAGGTGGAAACCTGCCTTTCATCAGTGGGTCAGGTAACATGTTTCAAAGAGCTGCACTGAACAGATCCTCACAGGGAGGCCGTCTGTCTCTGACGCTCATGTTTCTGAATGTTGACATCAATTCACAACATTTTGAAACATTTTACATGACAGAAGATGGAAACTGACCAGCAGCATGTCGCAGGTCAGCAGCCACATCAGCTGCAGTCGACCACAGTGAGGAGAGGAAGAGGGACACGGAGTCCCCAGACTCCCTTAACAATTGTCTCAGTTTAGTGAGTTGTTGAGTTGGAGACACGTTATAAACTCTGTGAAACTCTGTCTCTGACTCATTCTGCATTATTTGGACCTTCATGTTAATTCAGCTATTGTTAGCCTCACTTTAGGAGGCGCTGCAGCCTCCTGCATCCACGGATCCTCCTCCTCCTCCTCCACATTCAGATGTGGATAACTGATTTGATTTGAAGGACTCGTTGTCTCTCTCAGCAGCTCTCAGACGACCTTTTGATCTGCCCTGTTGTAATGCGTCTGCGTGCTGCTGTTTGTCCAGGGGGGTATTCTAGAAAGCAGGTTTTGTGAAAACTCTGAGTTTGTTAACCCTGAGATGAGAGAAACTCTGAGTTTTCAGTTCCAGAAAGAGAGGTAACTTAAAATCTGGGTCTGTTACTATGGTAACCTCCTCTGTCAACATAACCTGCTCACTGGCAGGTTTACCTGAAGAAACCCTGAGTCTGAGGGTTGCTGAGCTGGCAGCAGCTGTCCTTTCCTTCTCAGTCTGATCATGTTGAAGCAGAAATAATTCACAAAGTTTTACACCAGGAGGAGAATTTAAATTCATTTAGATGAGCTCTCACTCCCTGACGAGGACTGAACCGAACAGCAGTCCGTCATTTATATTCTCCAGCCGCACAGCGAATATCAGGCTACATGTCATCGCTGACGTCTCAGATCTGAACAATCCTCTTAGCTTTTTTGTTTTTTTTAATCACTTTGCAGGTTAATCAATCACCTTCCAGCAGCCAGAAAAAGAGAATTAACTCACGGTTCATTTGGCTTCCTTTATTTCCCCACAGATAACTACAACAGTAACCATCAGTAGAGCCTATTGTATTTTTTCCAACAACGTTATTTCAAAGTCTGTGTTTCTAGTTTTCTGCCACATTGGGTATGAGATTAAATGACTTCAGTCTGTAGACAGTCGGTGTGTGTCTGCCTCTAATGTTGGTCCTGGGGGTGAGTGACGCCTTCAGGATCAGCTCCTCTGGTCGCCCGGCGACCTGACTCAGGATCAGCTCCTCTGGTCGCTCAGCGACCTGACTCAGGATCAGCTCCTCTGGTCGCTCAGCGACCTGACTCAGGATCAGCTCCTCTGGTCGCTCAGCGACCTGACACAGGATCAGCTCCTCTGCCATGAGCACCACTTCATGTTCAACTACTCAGCAGGATGTTAGGACACACTACTGCAAGTTAAAATATCCACTGAATAAACTTTTACTTTGTTTAATATGTGAAATAAAACCAAAGTAAGGAGCCATCGTGAGACTGTTTTTATATTTCATTTTCAGCAAATAAAATAGCCTAAAATGAAATAAAACAAAACACTGAACAACATTCAACCACTTCCATAAAGGCTAATATGAAAGAAAGTGATGTTAAATCCAAAATGAAAAGACGACCGCATCTAAAACTCTGTCAGTGATTTTTATTACAGCCGCAGCCGTGTTTTTTTCCCCCAGAAAATGTCTGCTTCCTGTTGTCTCCCCTGTTGCCATGGTGAATCACAGTATCGGAGCTCCATTGATGATGGCTTTTTACTAGTCGTCAGGCATGAGCTCAACGCAGAGTTAACATACTCAGAGTCGACTTACCTAACTCAGATCAGCTGTTCTGGAACTGAAAACTCAGAGTTTCACTACACGGGGTAAGTCAACTCAGAGTTCAGGGTTAGACTCAGAGTTTGTTGAACCTGATTTCTGGAGTTCCCCCCAGGTCTCCTTCAAAAAGAGACAGAAACATGTGATGTTGATGATCGTAAAGACCATGATGCTTTGCTGTAAGTTAAACCAGCCAACAGGATAGGAAAGAGCTAAACGTTAGCAGGTTTGGCTCTAAGATAAAGTTTAGCATAAAGGTTCTGAATACTTCTACCAACACTGACACACACACACACACACACACACACACACACACACACACACACACACACAGAACAATAGCAGGAGGCTGATCTCAGGCCTGTTCTGTTTACAGAGGGAAGTGTCTGCTCTTCCTGTCTGCCTTAAGCTCCGCCCACATGACCATGTAGACTCCACCCCTCCGTGACATCACACCCTGCTGTGTGAGTGTGTATGTGTGTGTGTTTCCTGTCTTTGTAAAGGAACAATAGTGTGACAGCAGTAGATTCAGATGAGGCTGAGCAGAAGTTTCACTCTGTGTCCTTTTACCTGAATGATCATCAATAACTAATCAATATATTTGATCAGTTCTGTTTCTGTATCGCTGCATGTCAGAGCTTGAACTCAGCTGCAGTTCACGTGACGCTGCTCTGGAGCTCCACAGTGAGTCATCCAGACTCAAAGCCTCTACAGCAGAACTGGACATGTTCACTGTGTCGAACAGGTCAAACTGAGCCGTACGTGCCCCAGCTGATGCTGTAGCAGCAATGCTAACCTCATCACATCTAAGCCACGCCCACAGCTACCAGACAACCAATCAGCAGACACACACACTGGTGGAGGCCTTGCTACTCAGCACATTATAGATAATCATTAAACTTCTGATCAATAAATGAATTTGTTGAATCAAATCTCCCTGTTTGTTGTGTTTGTGTTGATCTGATGCAGTGAAACCTGCTCTGCTCTGACACACACCTGAGCCAGGTGAGCCAGGTGTGTGTGAGAGCCTGAGGAGCTGGAATGCAGCCGACCCCCCCCCGAGCCACACCCACCCTACCAGGAATGTAACACACTCACACACACACACACACAAGCACACGCACACACACACACACACACACACACACAAACACACCCACCTCGCAGTGACCACAGAACTGAAGTGTGTGAGAAAATAAACCGAGCAGAGCCGTCAATCATTAAACCGAGGTTGAGGCTTTGTGGCCGGACACGCCCCGTCGACCAATCAGAAGAGACAAAGAATTTAAAGGAGCAGTTCACAGAAAACAGACTGCGAGGATCGGAATCAGGAGCCACGCCCACCATGTGTCATGTGACACCATAAACACAACAGCCAACCTTTACCCTCAGTGTGAGCGCTGGGTGTGGTGACACACACACACACACACACACACAGAACAGAAATAACTGAGTTTAAATCATAACCCGTTTGGTGGCGGACTCCGCCTCCTGCAGCTGAACTTTAACAGGAATGTTTGGAGGAGCTCTGAGTCCGACCACACCGACTGTTTATGTTTATCTCTCTGTCTGTTTACACCACACACACGAATACTGTGCTCTGATTGGCTGTCAGCTGACTGTTCAAAGCAGGTATCAAAGAGTTCAGGTGATCTGTTAAAAAACCCTCAAGACCTCGTTAAGAACTCCTGGAAACTCTCTTCCATCTGCTCAAGGACCTCTACCACCTCCTCAAGGACCGTTACAGCCTCCCCAAGGAGCTCACCTTGCTCTAATTTCTACACCTATTCAAGGACCTCTAAAATCGAATCAAGGACTTCAGCAGCATCCGATCTTCAAGGACCTCAAGGTCCTCTGAAAGCACACAGCACCTAAACAAGATGCTCAAGGATCTCTAAAACCTCATCTTCAAGGACCTCTGTAACACGCTCAAGGACATCAACAAAATCTTTAATGATCTCAGCAATCACCCAATTGTCATCTTTAACCTCCTCAAGGAACTCAACACTCATGAAGGACCTTGACACTTCCAGGACCTCTAACCTGTTCAAGGACCTCTGAAAACACCTAAAAGACCCTCGAACCCCACTCAAGGATCTCAAGGATCTCAAGCAGCTCCTAAAATGTTATTTTAAAAAGGTTGTTTTTGCCTTTAATAGATTTATTCATAGGTTTATTTTCATGATGATATTTTTGTACTTTTAGTGGAAAATTAAACAGTATTTGAACAAAATGTTCTGTTAGTAAAAGTTCTGATGAGTAAGTCCACGTTTCAAATATGTAAATAACATGTTTACAATAAATTACTTTAAGAATAAACAAGAACTCGACCTCAGTGTTTATACTGACGATACAAACATTTGGACTTAAATCTGAGCTGCACAAAAATAAATATTCTCAACAAAATTCTAACTTCTTGTTCTTTTGTAAAAATTGTTGCAGCTGTTTCACTTCGAACAATCGAGGCAAAAGTCACGACACAGTGTGAGTCTGTGTGAAACACACCCGGTGACACATTCCTGCCAACACACACACACACACACACACACACACACACACACACACACACACACACACACACTCTTCTTAACCAAAAGTCAGTTCTTAACCCTGAAATAAAACGGTCCCCATAATGCAGGTGTTCCAAAAGCCTGACGTCCCCTCAACGCAGCTTTACCAGAACAACTTTTTCTACATTTTGCAGTGAAACAAGTTTTTGAAGTTTTACGTTCACACACACGCACACACACACACACACACACACACACACACACACAATAAGAACAGCAATAAAAATGTGGAAAAGTTCTGAGTCCAACTTAATCCATGGACAGACACACAGACAGACACACAGATGATAGTTAGTTGTGTTTACCGGCAGTCAGAGTCGGATCCAACCATCCTGCTCTTTGTGTTTTTTTCTCTTCTGTTCCTGAAGGGGCGAGTCCAAATCACAGAAACAGGTTCCTCTCTCTCTCTCTCTCTCGCTCGCTCGCTCGCCCCTCCCTGACCTGCCAGTCTCAGCTTGTTGCACCCCCCCCCACCACAGTTTACTTCCTGTTTGACAGAAGAGGACGGTCGGACCTGCAGCTCTCTGTGTGGACCAGCGCCGCCCCCTGGCTGCAGTCAGCAGGCGGTGCATCATCGTCACCTGAACGTCTCACACGTTATGTTTTATGATCATGACATCACTAATAAATCAGATTCAAACAGAAACTTTCATAAACTTCTGAACTGAACACAAAACTAGAGATGTTCAATTATATGATATAATTATTATATCAAATTCTCAGAAACAACAATAATAATAATAATGATGTTAAAACATAACAAGTGTCATTAATAAATTGTTTATCTATAATTAATTAAACTTTAATTAAAAGTCCTCCTTAGTTGAAACTACCCAGATTTAGTCAAAGTCTTATTCACAGTCGTTTAACACTTTATAATATTAAAAGTGATTTAATCATTCAATATAAATTGATTGTTATTGGATTAACTCTGAGTTCAGTGTACTGCAGAAATTCATCATTTGATTCCATTGAAGAAAATAACACATTGGTTTAAAGAAAAAAAAACTTTATTAAGGTTTCAAATAGAAAATGCAAGCAGGCGGATTCATGATGTCATCATGATGTCATCTCTGAGAGCCTGAAACACACACAGAGGGAGGAGTCAGTGATAGATCAATATAAATACATAAAAATCAGCTGTTTATATTCCATCAATTATTCATGCAGGGATTCATTGTGATGTATTTCAACCTCAGGATGATAAATCACAGAGAAATAAAGATGTGAACTGTTTCATACTGATGTGAACATGTGAGAGAAACAATCTTGTTTTATATTTATCTGCAGCCTTCATATTTTATCCACTGATCACTTTTGAATCTGTGTGTATGAGTGACTTCATGTTGACAGAGAGATGAAGCCCTGTCTGGGACTGACTGAAGAGAGACAGATAACATATTGATCCTGTTTGGTTCTGGTTCTGGTTCTGGTGCTGTGTTGATGAGATGATGTAGTTCACTGAGCTTTAACTACATGAGGTTTGACTTTGATTACAACTCACTGACAAACATCATGTGGTTCTGACCCAGTTCAGCCTGGATCAATACTTTATCATCTCTCTTCACTACCAGACAAAGAATCGACCAATGAGCTCCATGAGGTTAACAGGAAGGGGCGGGGCTTCAGCTCTCTATGTGAAGCATTTAGTTCAAACTTAAGTGTGGAACAAGACGAAGGCTGGATGAGATGTTCTGACAGCGACCTGTGAGCTGGGTCTTACCTCCTGGGTTGGTTTCTGACAAACGCTGCACCAGGTCGTTCCTGCCGATGGTTGTTAGCACTTCTATGGTGTGTTCGATGGCCTGCTGACGGTATTTCTTCACCAGCAGGTTCACGGTTTGTAGCCGGTCCGCTCCCTCCAGTTCAGACTCAGAGATTTCAGTGGAGTTCTCCAGGTGCCACTTGAAAGACTTGAAATCATCATTTCCCAGGTCCTTCAGGGTTTGCAAAAGCAGAGTTTTGACTTCAGGCCTGTTAACATCAGAGAACAACAACTTCAGTTTCATATATAACTACAAAGCAACATCTGTCTGTCCTCCTGTCTGAGTTCAGTCAGAGACACAAACTTCTGTAAAGTATCTTAAGTTCAAATAAATGTAGTGGAGTAAAGAGTCCAATATCTGTCTCCAATATGTAGAGGAGTGGAAGTGTAAAGTAAAGAAAACGTAAACACTCCTGGGAAGCACGAGAGTAAATCTACACAATGTGTTGTGGTGGACCGGCACCGCTGGATTCTGTTCGCTGCACACACTCAACGCTACAGCTGCAGTCCAGTCTGCAGACGAACTGGGTTGAAACCAGTCGGCGACTGAAAGGGCTAAAAGTTTCTGGGTCCATCAGAGACCCGATCTCCTGTTCTCCTGTTCTCCTGTTTCTGTGCTGTGAGTCTGGACTCTTTTCTTTCCTCAGTTTAAACATCAGTTAACACAATGTTTACACTGAATGGACCCCGAGCACATCTGCACACTGTGACTCTTCTACAACGTGTTGAAAAGGAAGATGGAAGTGAAATGAGATAAAACGCGGGAACAGGAAATGTTCCGTTCCTCCAGCAGCCTCCGTCCTCGTAATGAGAGACTGAAGTGGATTCAAAGTCCAACTGATTCATGTTTTTCACATTCTGAGAAAACCTCGATCCCTCAGACAGAAAAACGAACATCTCATAAAAGAGAAGAAGAAGAAGAAGAAGAAGAAGAAGAAGAAGTTTTTTAACACTCACAGAGTTTCAGCCATGTTCGTCTTCTTCTGCTGGAGGAGGACTGTGTGTGTGTGTGTGTGTGTGTGTGTGTGTAACCACCTCTTCCTTTCAATTCTGCTTCTGATTGGTCGACACACCTCACTGAGCAAGTTGGCCCACTGATGCAATATGTCGTCATCACCGCCATCTCAGATGTGGCAGCTCCGCCCCGTGAACTGATGAGAGTCAGTGTAGTGAACTTTATAAAGCTCCTTCTACAAAGTGCTGTAAGTTAATGTCTCATCTACACATCCACACATGTACGGATATATTCAGGAAACAGTGTCTGTAACGTCTCTGATGATTATAAATGTTAACTACTCCTCATATGTTCAGTATACAGGTCAGCACCAAACCACAGGATGTGTTTTATAATGTTTGTATGTGTTTACAGCTGCTGGTGTATATAACGCTGCTACTGTGATGATACATGACAGTTAAATATTGAATCTGTCTATAATAACCACATCCTGACATGTAAATGTGACAGCTTCAGAGCTGAAAACTCACTGAGTCACAGATGGAGACTGAAGAGTTTCCCAAGAAGCATTATTTGTTTTTCGCTGATTTTTAAGAATTTGGATAAAAAAGGTTTCAACTTTAAAAAGTTGAAGGAAATAAGAAATCTGAAGTTACATGTTGATGAGCAGCAATCATCCAATATTTTGTTACAACCTCTTCAGTTTGTACTTTTTCATTCAATACGCTTCAAGTGTCATCACTTAACTTGTTAACTTTGTCAAGCACCAAACAAAGCAAATTATTCTGATGTATTTACTCATGCAGATCTTGTACAGCATTATAATACCATAAGCACACATATATTCTATATATATGTGTAGAATATTCACTTTTGATAACATTTAGCTTCTATGTGCTCCTTTAGAAACTCTGCCATCATGCAACTTTTACGATTTGTATGAGATATACAAAATAAAAAATTTAGACATAAAACACGTTTTTGATTGTAAAGAGAAAGTGACTTTAATAAATCAGCTGCACTGGATGAACACATTGTTAATAAACTGGAACAAACAAAATGTCCATCTGAAGGTGTCGCTGTTCACTGAGACACACTTACAATCAATAATTCCAGTGATTTCACCACTCAGGTCAGTTTCACATTGATTAATACTAATCACATCTTTTCATGCACAACTGATCCTTCTGGAATTATTAACAACATTTGGAAAATCAATAAATGCTCTGATGCTCTGAATCTGTGTCGACATTTCATGTTGTGACAGTCGACACATCAATAAATATGTAAAGATTATAGAGAAGAAATCAAAATGTTATCAAAGAAAAGCTTTTTTAACCTCGTTGCACTCAGTGAACATGGAGGGTGGAGCGATCGGCCACACGAGTTCTGATTCGATCGTGTTTCAGAAATATCTGACGGTGTTAACAGAAGCAAGCGACCTTGTGACTGAACATTCAATAAGAACAACTGTTGTTGAAAATGAACTGCGTTTAGCGTTAGACATGTTTTACATTCTGCTCTTTCATCTGGAATATGTTTTATACACTTTGCATAATTTTTTTCAGTTTTAATCAAATTCAGATGTTGTTCTCTTGTTTTGGGATGGCTGGTTTTGAAGGAACTGGGCTGATGTATAATCATATAAACTGTAAAAACCTAAACAAACATGTAAAGTGACCCGAGGACGATCAGCAGCGATTATTTTGAACAAGAACATTTTACTTATTTTCAACAGAATCAGCACTTTTCTTCTCTAAGTCTCAAGAATCATTGTGTTACATTTCTTCATTTATACAAAATATTAAAAATAGTTCCTTCTCTCAGTCCACATACTGTATATTATTTCACAACATATTAAACCAGCGTTACCTAGATTAACATGTATATAGAGAAACATTTGATAGATATCATAGTTATCATCATGCAGCAGAAGCCGTACCTGCTGCAGGAATCAGATGCAGTGGAAGAAGAAACAAACGGTTTCAGGCTGCTGCTCTTTAAAGACACAACATGTGAACTGTGTTTATTTTACTAACTCTAACCATCAGCAGAGTGATACTTTGGTCTTTACATCAAACTGGCCAGCAACACTTTCACAGCCTTTGTTTCCTGTAATCGTCCACAGCAGTGAGTACAGGTACAGGTGAAGTCTGTACAGACTAACTTTGGCCTCATGTTTTATGTTTATTAGCACAGTTTTCTCTTGAGTGGTTCCAACTGCTGTCACAATCTTTATTCAACAACTGAATATTACACAAGGTTTCTGAGGAGAGATTTTAATTTTAAACTGAACTTCAGCGTTCTGGATTTGATTAGTATCTTGACCAAGAACTGTTTCAACTGAACTCATAACGATCAGTTCTTCATTGTAGCTTCAGTATCATTCAGATCATCCACATACTTCAAAAAGACTATGTTCACTTTCTATTCTTTATCATTCTATGTCTTCGAGGCAGGGCAACGTTTCTTTTTTCTCAGACTTCAGTTCACAAGAGCACATGAAACACAGGGAGAGGGCGGGAATACAAAAGACAAGAAGACAAGGCTGCGTCCAAATCTCCCTCTGGACTTCACGTGTTCGCTGCCGTCACGTCAAGTCTGCGAGTGCGTGAGGCTGCAGGGAAAATACGATCTACTGAGGGATCGACCTGAGGATCACAGTAAGAGACTGTGGTCACCGCGACAGTCTGTACTTCTCTATCAAGAGCTGGTGAATATTTCAAGCCTACAAGATTCAAGTCACGTTATAATAAAAATGTTGTTTTACATTCATAAAAAGTGCCTGTGCTGCAAAGGATTGTGGGTAATTAAATCAGTGGATCTGGATGAAACGTGGATTTGGCCTTCAAGACTCCCAGACTTCCTGCGAACGCGCCCACAAAGTCTGTGAGTCTTCAACAGCAGAGCTCAAACACACAACCTGCCAACAAAACCTTCATGAAGCACCTCACAGGCTCCGCTGTCACTTTCATAACTTCTAATAATCAACAGGATGGTTGTTCGCTCTCTGATGAAGGTAAATCATTTCTTTGGGTGATCTTGATTCACTCCACACACACTGACGCTCCTCGTGTTCGAAAGAGTGTCTGCCAGCACAGCCGACTTCGAGCCTGGAGCCTGAACGCAACTTCCACTCTCCGACGCCACGAAGGAACCTGCCACGCCAACCTCCACCCGATCTGTGCTAATTCCAGTAAACGCTCTTGTATTTTAACCCTTGTCTGCGTTTGAGTTCTGGCCCGGTTCTGACAAGTTTAAAGTGAGTTTCTGAATCCAGCCCAATCAGCGATGTGCTAAACTTTAAACTCAGTTTGAAGCTTCAGTCTAACCTGAAGATTGGCTGCTTCCTTCTGAGCAGCTCAGAGCAACTTCACAGCAGGTCCATTAATAATAATAATAATAATAATAATAATAATGATAATGATAATGATAATGATAATAATATCTGAAGGAGCTTCAGCTGCTGCACATGAATGCTGACAGATCAGCAAACAGAGTTATTATCAACATCTAATGTCGACTAATATCCTAATATAATGTTTGAGCACGTCACCGTTCAGGAGACTCGAGTGTGTAAGTTGCTGAATGTAGATTTAACTGATCAGTGTTAACTGTCTCCTCTCTGTCCTGGTCCTTCACATGCATCATGTTTCATCTCTGCTGGAGTCAGATGGATGCTCTGATCTTCATTAGTTCTCTTTTTTTCTTCTCTGTTTTGGTTTGTGTGTGTGTGTGTGTGTGTGTGTGTGTGTGTGTGTGTGTGTGCGAGTGTGTGTGATGTGTGATGTGTTGTCTGTGTTTGTGTACTGCAGTGAAAAGATAATTGTGTTGGGTGCTGTATGGACTCCAGGAAGAATAGCAATGGCTTTGCAAAAGCTAATGGAGATCCAAATAAAAGATAAAAGGTGATTTTCAACGTACGTGTTGATCTCAGGTCGTTCAGATCTGAGTTCAGTCTGTTGAACTTCCTCTCTGAAACAGAACGCAGGCTGCAGGCAGACCAGGAGTTTCTGTCCCATCAGCATGTTTGAAGCACGAGGCTGAAATAAGAGACGGAGCTCATGTGCTTTGCTGAAGCTTTAATAAACCACAGAAAATTACAGAAAACAGTCACAACTGAGCTCCTCACACCATGTTGTATGTGTACAGTATGCAGCCAACACATTAATGTCCACAGTGGAATTTAAGTTACAGAAGTTAAAATACCGTCTGAGCAGAGCAGAAACACACTGAGACGACTGAGTCTGAGTGGAGTCGAGCGGCTGCTGCTTCAGCTGCGAGTCACAGGATCAGAACAAGCTGCTGCTTCTTTGTGTAATTTTGAAAAATGATGGAATGATGTAAAAACGATGAATCCCTCGTGATACAAACTGACACACTGTCAGAAGTCATGATGGACTCAGAATTACTTTCATTTCAATAATTTGAGCTTTGATCAAGTGGAATCTAATATTTAGATTTTACTAATATTAAAAGAATCTGACACTGATTTTTGTTTCAACAAACATGTTTAGCCTGTGTGTGTGTGTGTGTGTGTGTGTGTGTGTGTGTGTGTGACAGCAGAGTGAAAGCAGACGAACAGTAGAATAGATTCTATGGAGGGTCTGATGTTTGGCTGCAGTTCTACCCGACGACGTTCTGTCGGGGTTCTGAAATGTGAGTTGAGGAACAAGTTTAGAATATTTTTTATAATAACACATTTTATACATATATGAGAGTCAGTCAGTCAGTCAGTCAGTCAGTCAGTCAGTCATACACTAGTATAGGAGGATGTTGTGATGGCTCATCATTGTTGATCTCATGTGTTGTTCTGCCTGTCGTGTTGCTGTTGTTGTGTATGATTCCGGACCTGCTGCATCAGTTTGTGTTGTATAAATCAATAACCTGATCGGCTGGTGATCTGCAGTCTGGAGCGTTTGAAGGTAACAGACGAGACAACATTTAAAGATGTTTCATCAGCGTTTGATTCTTACACACGACTGAAGTTTGTAGCTCTGCTGAGCAGATTCACTGGTGAGTTCAGAGCAGTGAAACCAAAACTCTGGTTCCATCAGTCGACTCTTATTTAAAACAAAGAGTAAGTAGAAGAAGCTCAGAGTTAATCTGAGGTCACTGTGATCAGACTCCACAACATGTGACGTGTCTTTAAACTCTTTTTACTGAAATGTAACCTCAGAAATATACTCACCAGCAGTGTTCCACCAGTTTTGGGGTTCTGCAGCTTTTAACTTCGAACTGAAAAACAAAGATCGTACTTCCAGTCAGGCTCAGTGAAACTCTTCTCATGTGTATCGAAAAAGTTGAAATATTTACATTTTTCATATTTTGTCCAAAGAAGAATAATTTGAAAGAGTCACCAAAGTTTTAACATTCATCACATCTCACTTTGTCACCAGAAACACAAACCTGAGAGAAAAACAAAGCCAAAAACCCAAAGCAGCCGACAGGTTGGAGTTCATCGTTCATACGCAGGCGACTAACAGCAGACAGACGTGAACTGAAGAGAGACTGAAGCTGCTTCATCACCGCTGCACTCGTCACTTCTCCTTCTTCTCAACAGGAACGTCGTCAGTCTCATGTTGGTAGTTTATTGGATGAACAATGTTGCACTTCACCCTGACGACCTCTGACCTGACAGTCTGAACTAGTCAGTGCTGAAAACTATGAACTATATTCTGTTGCTGTGCTACTCGTTCTGCCTAAAATCCTCTGAGAAACAAAGTTTAACAGTGTTGATCAGCATCCAGAACATCCAGAAAGATTCTGAACTGGACGTGGAACCGTGTCGTTTCTGAACGATGAGAAAAGAGGCTAAAAAACTTCAGGCTGATCAGATATGAACCTTCATCCTGTTCACCGGACATGTTTTCAGAAACTTGTATGTGTTTCTGTAGAGATGTAATTACACATCGACTGTTATCAGCTGGCTGCTTTAATGTGGCCCGTTTCAAACTGGACTCTGAGCCCAAACCAGCGGTTCTGGTACATCAGGAGTGTTTCCCTGCAGTGTCTCCTTTAGAAACAGACTATCATGAAAGGCTGAGTCAGAGACCTTTCAGTCAACTGCAATTCATCTTCAGGTTGATGTTCAACGTTTCAGCTGGATGTTTCCCTTTTATTGCTTTTATAAATGGAATCATGGTCATTATACAAAAATAAACTCTTTAATGTCAAAGTGAAAACAGATTTCACGGCTCTGTCAGGTGGACAGATTCTCTTTTGGACTGAGTTCTGGACTTTGACTGGGCCGCTCCAGAACTTTCATCTTGTTGTCTTTGAACCATTTAGTTTGTCTGTTTGCTTCAGGTCGTCGTCTTTCTGGCTGGAAAATAAATCCTCTCCCACGTCATAGACTGAGAGTTTTTGCTGCAATCTTTTGTCAAAAAAGCCAAATGATATTGATCATGATTCCATTTATCAAAGCAATAAAAGGGGGAAACATCTGAGAGGTGAAGAGGTGTGAGTGTGAGCAGGGCTGTTCTGATCAGAACCACTTACTCTGGGGCACTTCTGCACTCATAGCTGTCTTTCCACCCACTTTCCAGGTGTTTCAGAGATTCATCTTCACAATTCTTCGGGGAAGAACTGCAATCACAGTTTAGATCAAATGATTTCATACGACAAGCAGAGGAGGGAAACAGGGCAGGTAGAACTACATATTTCATTAATTAAACACTTACCTTTTGTTGACCAGAATCACACGCAGGGTCACTTTGTCCTTCTGTAAATTGATCTCTTCATCAGTCGCAAATATACTTGGATTAGAAAAGAAGACATAAAAACAAGAAAGCTGTCAGTCTTCATCTTCACACGATGCCGCTGATCAGTGAATGAGTTGTACGAACAGAACCAGAACCTGCTGCTCACCTGTTCTTGTTGAATGGTTCCGGTTCTGCTCCACTCAGTAACACTGTGACCACTCCTGTCGCTGCCTTTGCAAACTGCAGCAGAGCAACAAACACCAGCTCAATACTTCTGATTCCAAACCGTGGGACAAACACATTTCTGCAGGACATTACAGGGTTTCTGATTCTGGTTCTGATTCTGATGTGTACACAGTGTAGTCATGTGAACCTTTTAGTCAGGTTCATTATATTTAGATTTTAACATTTGTGGGATTTTTTGTGGGATTTACTAAACTATATAGTTTTGGAAAGGTTATTGTATAAGGAGTCAGAAAATCAATGTTTGAATTTGCCCAGATGTTTATGTGGCCTCCATATTGAATTTTTAAAAATGGCCACTGTAAAACTATTTTGTAATATCTTGGCTTCTGAATAAGCTGGAATGTTGATTTTAACTGCTAAACCCACATTTCCAATGTCAGGGAATCCAACTGTGCTAGTTACAAAGATACAAAACGTTACCATGCTAACCCATAGATGCATGAGTAGGTAAAAAATGTCCCATGTGGTTGTTTTCCTGCAATATCTGTGTAATGAAAAGTTTGCGCAGCCATTCCACATTTTATTTTCATGCCAGCCTTCTGTGGGTCGACAACACAGGAAGGTTCTCCCACATAGGCAAGGCAACCTGGCTGCAGGTCCACCTCAAAGCAGATGAAGATATTGTCAATGTTCTGCAGATGTTTTTGGATTAAGCAGATGTAACAGGAGGAATAGTGTCAGCCCTGGAATCCTTTATATGCTATATTGCCAAAAGTATTGGCTCACCTGCTTTGACTCTCACATTAACTTAAGTGACATCTCATTCTTAATCCATGGGGTTTGATAAGATGTCGGTCCCTCTGCAGCTATAACAGCTTCAGCTCCTCTGGGAGGGATTTCCACAAGGTTCAGGAGTGTTTATGGGAATTTCTGACCTTCTTCCAGAAGCTCGTTTGTGAGGTCACACTCTGATGTTGGACAGGAAGGCCTGGCTCTCAGTCTGCACTCTCATTCATCCCACTGGTGTTCTGTCAGGACTCTGTGCAGGCCAGTCAAGTTCCTCCACAGCAAACTCTCTCCTCATGTGTTTATGCTTTGTGCGCTGGTGCTCAGTCATGTTGGAACAGGAAGGACCGTCCCCAAACTGTTCCCACAGAGCTGTGAGCTGGAACTGTCCAACATCTGCTGGTGTGCTGAAGCATTCAGAGTTCATTTCACTGGAACTAAGAGACCAAGTCCAGCTCCTGAAGAACAACCCCACACCATGATCCCCCTCCACACCACAGGTACTGCTCTCCTGGCAAACACCAGACCCAGACTGCTCCATCAGGTCAGATGGAGAAGCGATTCATCACTCCAGAGAACGTCTCCACTGCTGCAGAGTCCAGTGGCGGCGTGCTTTACATCACTGCATCCAATGCTTTGCATTGCACTTGCTGATGTATGGCTTGGATGCAGCTGCTCGGCCATGGAAACCCATTCCATGAAGCTCTCTACACTGTTCTTGATTTTCTCAGACAGCCACATGAAGTTTGGGGGACTGTAGCATTTGACTCTGCAGAAAGTTGGTGACATCTGCACACCATGCGCCTCAGCATCTGCTGACTTGCTCTGTCATTTTACGTGGCCGACCACTTCGTGGCTGAGTTGCTGTCGTTCCCAATCACTTCCAATTTGTTATAATTCTGCTGACAGCTGACTGTGGAATATTTAGGAGAGAGGAACTTCATGACTGGACTTGTTGCGCAGGTGGCATCATATCACAGCACCACGCTGGAGCTCACTGAGCTCCTGAGAGCGACACATTCGTTCACAGATGTTTGTAGAAACAGTCTGCATGCCCAGGTGCTGCTTTTATACACCTGTGGCCATGAAGGGATTGGAACACAATCCCTCAACTGCGATGGCATCTCTTCTGCAAACATAAGGCAGAAAGTGACAAACTCCCTCCAATACTTGGAGCTCTGAAGCAGCACATCTTGAGAGTCCATGTTCAAACAAGAGTATGGGCACAGGCAGCCATTGCGCTGCAGTATCCACAGGTGGATCCTCTGCAAAATGGATACTTCAAACACTTGGATGGCATGCTCAAACCAGTGATCACAGAGGTCCTCCCAGCCCCAGAGGCCATTGGGCCAATGCAAGTGGAAACCTGGCTGCTCTTCTGGGAGGTGCTCCTGCAGAGCTAAGGACTTAGCCTGTACTAACATGTGTCAGTGCATCAAGTGATGAACAGTGACGATGATGATGATGATTCCCAAGCCGTGATGCATGAAAGGGACAATGATTATGATGATACATAGAAACTGTCTGATTAAAAATGTTGCTTAATCATACTGTGGTCAAAATGTGCATGTCAATAGTTCCAAAACTTCCAAGTTTTACATTAGCTAATTTTAAGCTCATAGCAAAAACTCTTCAATAAATGGAACTCTGAGTTATCTGACCAACTGCTTGTGATGTGTAGTTTTTTTTTTACCCATATTGTGGATATACACTGAACAAAATATAAATGCGACACTTTTGTTTTTGCTCCCATTTTTCATGAGCTGAACTCAAAGATCTAAAACTTTTTCTATCTACACAAAAGATCCATTTCTCTCAAATATTGTTCACAAATCTGTCTAAATCTGTGTCAGTGACCACTTCTCCTCTGCCAAGATAATCCATCCCACCTCACAGGTGTGGCATATCAAGATGCTGATTAGACAGCATGTATATTACACAGGTGTGCCGATGGGGCTGTCCAGATGAAAATGTTCTTTACTGTAAATGCACATATATTGCATCATATTTGCCGATCATGGTCAACGCCATCACCAAACACCTCGACCTCTGACCTCTGCAGCAGTTGGACCTCATTATCAGTCCACACAAGCAAATCCAGTTTCCTTGCACTAGCAATGTTTGTCTTCTTGTTGTGTTCTGATTCTGCGTCTACTGTATGTTAGTTTACAGCATGCGAGCTTTATGGGCATGCTCTGTCTCTTCTTCTCCATTTTTGGTGAATTTCAAACACCACCTATAGGCCTGGAATATGAACTACAGCATTTCGGTCATTTTCAGTGGATCTGTGTGGACCCAAACATTCTTGAAACGATGCCGAGGAAGACAGAGAAAAAAAAGATTGTTTCAGTACGTGTGGACAAGGCATGGCCACAATAAAAGGCCACTCTGAAATGTTCAGTTTTATCACACAGCACAGCCACAGATGTTGCAGGTTTTGAGGGTGCAGTTGGCATGCTGACCGCAGGAATGTCCACCAGAGCTGTTGCCTGTGAAGCCCAGGACCTCCACATCCGGCATGTTCACCTCCAATAGCAGCATGATAATGAACGGCCCCAAGTTGCAAAGATCTGTACACAATCCCTGGAAGATGAAAACATCCCAGTTCTTGCATGGCCAGCATACTCACCGGACATGTCGCCAACTGAGCATGTTTGGGATGCTCTGGATACAACATGTATACGATACGTATACGACAGCGTGTTCCAGTTCCTGCCAATATCCAGCAACTTGGCACAACCATTGAAGAGGAGTGGACCAAGGACCCTCAGGTCCGCTGCCACAGTCATTTATGACTTGCCCGGTATTATCTTCAGACAGACGCGCCATCATCCCCACACCCAGCACTCACGCTGTGCAACCATTCACTTGAATGGACCTTCCCAATGTTCGGCAGTCAATAATTTTCATATAACAGACCGCTGCTAAGCATATTTGACCATTGTCAAGGAAAGTGGCCCTCTTGCCTCTGATTCACATATTTGGTATCACTCCGTACTCTAAAAACTTTGCTCTGCAGGTAGTCCGGTCATTTATCACCCCAGTGTCTTCGGTCACTAAGTGACGTCAGCTGATCTGTAGTCTACTTCATATCAGAAAAACTACTCCTAGGTCACTAGTACGGATGATTTTCATATTACCTTTACTTAATATTTTTGGAAAATACGGTGATTTCAACTCTTGGCAGAAGGCCGAGTTGTCGTCACCGGTCAAGAAAAGAAAAAGTGAGGAAAGCAGCGAAGAGGGAGAATTGAAACGGCGTCAGTTTGGCAAACTATATTTCTCTGCTGAAAAACACTATGAACGGTAACAAATACATAGTAAAAAGCAACACTGTGTGACGTTTCTTTCGTGTTGGCAAGTAACCGTGTAGTAAGCGGGATAATATATAGAACGGTGGTCACTATCGGGAAAATAACAAACCAGACCCCGACGTGAAGCGGGACTTATTTTCCTGATAGTGACCACCGATAATGAGGAACAATATGTGATTCTCTCCCTTAAATCTGAGAGTTCACCTGTCATTTAGAAATTAATATTATGTAGGAAACAAGTGACAAGAAGCACAGCTACAAATCATTTAGCATGCAACACTTTTATGTTTGTGTTTAAAACCATGAAGGTACTCACTGCAGCTGAGACGCTCTTCCAGTAGGAACTGACAGGATTCACTGGGTTTTCTCTCCAGTTGGGGCATCCTTCAGTGTAAACCTCTGAGACAGACAGAGAGAGAAACGGGGGGTCTTACAACCACAGACAGTCACCTCGGTGCCAGGTATCATCCCAACACACCGACAGTATCAGTGTGATCAGCTGATATTTGACTGCTGATGCTGAACAGGAATGAAGAATTTTTAACGTGTAATGAAAGTCTGCATGTTTTACATTGTTCATTAAGATATGAACTATATTACCCTGTTTCCCTTTCTGTCCACACCAAACTGCATTTGGAACAGCCAGGCTTCCATAGATGGTCTCCCCGAGGTGGAAATAATGTTTATGAATGTCATTCTCACACAGCCATGCGATCATGTCAGAAGTTTTACTCCACAGCAGAACCTGAAGAGAGACAGAACAGTGCAGGTGACAGTACAGCAGAGTGTTCGACACCCAGACACACATGAGCACCAGAGTGAAACGAGTCAGTACCTCAGTCTTCACTGGAATCGGTTCTGATTGAATCAGATCTTTATAAGCTTCTGGTTTGACAGTCTTAGGATCCTTATCGATGAAGGCAGCAGTGAAGTGGTCCCAGAATGTGTTGCACCTGAAGCCATAACAGCATCACTTACACACTACATCACTATAACATGAAGCAAAAACATCAGTGATGACCAGTGTTGGGCACGTTGCTTTAAAAAAGTAATTAGTTATAGTTACTAGTTACTTCTTCCAAAAAGTAACTGAGTTAGTAATGGAATTACTCCACTATAAAAGTAACTAGTTACCAGAAAAAGTAACTGTTACATTACTTTTAATTATTCCCCCTTTTGAGCTTGGCATTCATTTTAGCTACTCAGCATCCATGTATTTAGAAAATGTCTTTCTGCATGACGGACGGGTGTTATGCCAAGAAGTGCCTGCACGCCGGGATCTGCATGCTGCTCGCAGCATGAGGGGGATGCAGTATTCAGCAGAGCTGGTTTTGAACTTGCCAAGATATGCATCCCTGGCTGCTTAAGACAGATATACTGCTACATGTATGGAGTCCATGCTCATGGTTTATTTCCTTCTGTGTGCATTGATTCTGTAACTGCCCTGTGTATTTCATGTTTTTTTTAAAAAGTTCTACTTAAATAAAGTTAAATGTGTCCAGTTGTTGATATAACTCATGTCGACTTTAGTGACCCGAACACAGAACGCTTACAGGTCCAACAACCAAGAAGTACAAAAGATGAAGTCAAAGCTGTGTGAGGAACACAGGACTGATGAAGGAGTCACACATCTGGCTTGTAATTAAAGTTAGTTACTAATATAATCAGTCAAAAAGCACTCACCTTGCTGCATCTGAAACAATTTTTGTACATTTGGCAAGAACATCTTCTTTCAGGTTTGGTTCTGTGTTGTCTGGCTCCTGCTGTGGTTTGAAGAGAAGACAGACCAGATCAGTTCAGCCACACAGGATTTGAGTCCATATTTATACAGTCTGTAGTGTTTCTGTGAAGAGGTTCACTTTACATGTATACAGACACTTTATAACTTCAGTCCTATAATAATGTGCGTTATGACAGTAATGTCAGAAGTTCTTCACGCTGATGTACCGCTTGTGACTGTAGCAGCATCACAGTGATGGACACGAGGAGCAGAACCGTCCAGGAAGAACCGAACACGTGTGCCATTCTGCAGATACACAACAGACTAACTGTAGACATGGTGACACACACACACACACACACACACACACACACACACACACACACACACACACACACACACACACACATACATGTATATATAATATGATCGGACTGCAGACATACTCGGAAGCTGATGATCCAGTCAGATCAGTCAGTCAGGAGCTGAAGATTGTTGTCTTTTTTTATCTCATAAATATCAAAGTTTTCATTTGTCAACTGCGTCTCTAAATAGAAGCTGGTATTTAAATGAGTATAATGAGTTAATTACAACAAATGCATGAATGAAATATAATAAAAAGAGAAAATAAAGAGAAAAAATGACTTAATGTCTTTGCTTGTGAAGAACCAGTCAGTGTGTTTGATTTAAATATAAAGTTTAGTTTACATGTAGTCACACTCAGTGTCACAGTTACCTTCTTTAACCCACATCATGTCTAATATACTTATATATTATGTATATATGTTATATTATGTTGTGTCTTTTACCGTCAAACATGTAACAAGCTACAAGAAATACAACACTGCTTTGAAAACGACTAAGGACCTGACACAGAACCGGATCATGCAGATTCTGCTAGAATTACAAATGTTTTGAACTCACTGGACCAGAACAGAATGAAGTACTGACAGGTGAGAGAATGAAACAAGAATGAGATAATTCCACATGAGAATCAGAGATACTAACACCAGTGTTAGTGAAAAACTTAAAGGTGGAGAAACACTAAAACAGGGTTCCTCAAGAACCGACAGACACAAGACGGTGTAAGACGGGTTCTACACGTAATGGAACATATCAGCAACTCTACAGATACATTTACTGTTCTCAGCCTCAACACTGAAAAGGCCTTTGATTCTGTCAGCTGGGAACATTTCTGTTCAATACTGCAAACATCAGCTGTCATGCAGTCATTTAATTATTATTCTAGAAGACAAATCAGTGGCAGTGTGAGCGACTCTGTGTCTCTGAGAGGAGCAGAGATTCCTGTTCGCGTCATTAATTGAGCCACTTGCACAAACAATCAGGGAAGATGAAGAAATAACGGGAGTTTGGATTAAAGACAGAATTGAAGACTTGCCTTTATGCAGACGATGTAAGGAGCTTTCTTTCACAGCCTGACTGGAACTTGTCTGAACTGTTTTCCTGTTTGAAAAAAGTTGGTTATTACTCAGGTTATGAATTGAATATCCATCCATCCATCCATTTTCTTCCGCTTATCCAGGGCCGGGTCGCGGGGGCAGCTGCCTGAGCAGGGACACCCAGACTTCCCTCTCCCAGGACACTTCCTCCAGCTCTTCCGGGAGGATCCCAAGGCGTTCCCAGTCCAGCTGGGTGACATAGTCACTCCAGCATGTCCTGGGTGTTCCTCGGGGTCTCCTCCCGGGGGGCCATGCCAGGATCACCTCCCGAGGAAGGCGTCAAGGGGCATCCGAAACAGATGCCCGAGCCACCTCAGCTGGCTCCTCTCGATGTGGAGGAGCAGCGGCTCTACTCCGAGCTCCTCCCGGCTGACAGAGCTCCTCACCTTATCTCTGAAGGAGCGCCCTGCCACCCTGCGGAGGAAACTCATTTCTATCTATAGGATCTTATTCTTTCGGTCATGATCCAAAGTTCATGACCGTAAATCAAGAGAACAACGACCACAGCCACCGCACCGATCCGCCTGTCAGTCTCACGCTCCATCCTTCCCTCACTCGTGAACAAGACCCCAAGATACTTAAACTCCTCCACCTGAGGTAACAACTCTCCCCCAACACGGACGGTATACACAAAATACAAATCATTTGATATAACTACACACTCGCTGCACAAAATCTTCATAACTGCAACTGGGACAATGATATTATTAAATATCTGAGGATTAATATTCTTTCAGTTCCTTGCAGCTACTAAAGAAACAAAGACAGATTTAGACAGATGGACCGACATAATCGAATAGACATAATTAAGATTAAATTTCAATCTTGATCTTTCAATCAATAACTGTAGAAATATCTACAAAACAATTGATTGAGTTGAGAAGAATGATTTCCAGGTTCATATGAAAGACCTACAGCATCATAACTGCCCAGAGGACAACAGGCTCTACTGAATATGAACGTTTATGAATCAACACGATTGAGATATTTGATTTATTAATGCTTCAGTGAATGTATGAAACATAACACTTAACTATAAATCACGTTACACCAGAATAAATATGGTTCTCACCTGCGCTGTGTGTTTTACTGGGTCGCTCCCTGTTTTAGTTTTCTGTAGTGTTCTCAGTTTTATCGTGTTCCTCAAACGTCTCATGCTCACAGTTCCAATGTCACATTGCAGAATGTGTGAATCAGTCAAACAAAATGTAAGTATAATAAATTCTTATTTACCTGTGTCCGTGCAGAGCAGAGAAGCGTGTGGACTCGACAGGTGAGCAGGTGTTCTGATGCAGTGTTAGAAATGGACCTGCTGTTATAGACACCTGTACTGACCAGAACACGCCCACCGACCCAGCAGAACTTTGCAGCGGTCAGGTGATAAGAGACGACTTCACCACACTGACCTGCTGCAGGTGTACTTTACATTTGATCAGAGGTCTGATGGACAGTTGATCAAGCAGGTAGGATTTGCATTTTCTCAACTGATTAAAGACCAAAGCCCACACACACGACCAGTGTGTGTGTGTGTGTGTGTGTGTGTGTGTGTGTGTGTGTGTGTGTACAGGTAGCTGAAGTGTAGCATCTCTGATAGATAATGTTCTACTGACAGTTGCATTAAAATGAACCGTTGTGAGAGAGTCGGAGGACACGTCAGCAGTCAGAGCACAAAGACAGAAGATAGACATGTAAATTTCTCAGCATATCACAGTTTTATTTCCATAGTGATCAGAATTAACAGTGATCGGCCTCGTCACCTTTCCACAACCTCCTCCTGGAACAAAGTGTCACCTGGTCTCATCTGAGACACATGAGATGTATTTCACCCCTGTATTTATATCATTTGTGTTTTTGAGGGTTTTATTTTTAATTTTCTGACATTTTACAGAATTCCTAAAACTTCTGGAGGTGCGTCGCTGCGTCCTTCCCTCCTGTGTGGTTACCTGCCCTGATGTGTTTCACCTGTGTGTCACTGTCTCACCTCCTGTGTGGGCTGTAGTCTGTAGGCTGTGTCTCCCCACCTTCTGTTCCAGTTCATCTTAGATTGTTTAGCGTTCCAGCATTATTTTTCCTTAAGCTCCTAGAGTTCTTTCTGGTTTCCTGACCTTTGCCCGTGTTCTCCAACTCTGCCACTGCTTAACTGTTTTTGGTGGTGTTTGCCTATCTGGACTGATCACCTGTGTACTGAATCTTTATTTGATTAAACACCTTCTCTGAGTTCTGCGTCCCGTGTTTTGGGCCCACTTCAGGACGTGTGTCCTCCGTCTTCATGGTAACGCTTCAGTCTTCAGATGTTATGTTTCTCTGGACTCACACAGTCTGTAATGTCTGATGACTTTCATCAGGCTGCACTAACAATCCAGCTGAGCCAGAATGCTGCTGACTGTGTTCTGACAAGAGCCCATATTAGCCTCTCCGCACTGACTTCCTGTGAAATACAGAATTTTTTCATTCATTTAATTTTCTCTTCTCCCCACATACAGAACCCTTTGTGGTCAGGCTTCGGTCTCCAGAAGTAGAACGAGAGGCAGAACCTTCATCCATCAGGGTTCCATCCTGTAGAACCGGTCCAGTGTGGGTTCAGACGTCCTCTATGTTTTGGAAGAGAATTCAAACTCTTTGATAAAGTATGCAGTTAATGTTGCACAGGCTCTCAGCTGCCACAGGTTTAGATTTCCCATGATGCTCCTCTCTCTGTGTGTGTGTACACATTCATGGTACTGACTCGCCTTCTGACCCAGAGTCTCTGTTGGTGGTCCTGCTTGACACCCACCATCTTCATTTTCATCATGATTCTTATCATTATTATTATTATTATTATTATTATTATTATTATTATTATTATTATCTCTCCTCCCCCGTTGGTATGGGCGGGTGCAGGTTTGAAAATAAGACCCGTGCAGGACTCTGCTGTGGTACTGACGTAAATGTTCAAGCTAATTAGTTGTGTTACTTCTGGTTGTGGCAACAGATTCATGGCACTGTCGACACAGAACACGTGTTCGGTCAATATCATCCTTCTTGTACCTGAAATAATTCCAGATAACTGACGTTGCTTTTCTTTTTGGCACCAAGTTTTCATTGCTCATTTTATAATCTTGTTACCAGCGACTCACTCCATGTGCAGGGGCGTGGTCTGCTTCAGCACACTGATTAAGAACTAATGTGATTGGTGGATCGCTGTGACAGGTACCCTTGAAATGAGATGAGTTCATTTGCCTCCTACATCGCAGCCTCTGTGATGTGACTATTGCACACAGGTACATCACAATGATGATGATGCTCAAACGATATATCGTGCAGCTCTGATGTGGAAACAAAAATAATGATAATGACATTAGAAAAAACAGACCAGCGCAACAGACAGAATCTGTTTTGGTGTAACACAGCCATCACATTCAGTCCATTATTACATTTTCTCTGCATGTCTTTGACCACTGTGAGGGAATCTTTGACCTCACAGGAGGACCCTTCGTCACCACGGGGGGTCGTGAGACACAGAGGAGGTGAGGTCATGTGACCGAGCCGAGGAGTTCATCCAGGAGATCAGAACGATGAAGTGAACCAACAGACTGCAGCACAGACCACATGGTGATGATCATGCTGAGCAGAAGTGAGATAAAGATGTTAAAACTCATCTCAGTGTGGTATATTTCCCATTAATGTGTCCCATGTAGCTCTGTGGGTGACGCTGACTTGATGTAGTTTAGCGTTTCAAGAGACGACAGTCACACCGCCAACATCCTATTGGCCAACATCACCATGGCAACACTATGTCCACAGCACGGACACACGAGTTGTGAGATTGGATCTCATCAAGTTCTTGTTTTTTATTTCATAAAAGCACTTTTTTCCTTCTTGCATCTCTTTTTTGTATAATTTTTTATGTTTTTGCAGAAAATCATGTTGATATAGAAAAATATACATTTAAAGACTCATAAACAATTACTGTAAAAATTGATTAAACTGGAGGAAATTGAATTGAACCAAACTGAATCGAGCTTGAATTATTCCTGTTCCAAGTCAGCTCGTTGTGTCATGACTTGAATAACAACGTGTTCTGAATGATGCGACGTGTCCTGATGCACTGTAACATAAATGTTCAAAATATTTTTTACTCCCCTTCTTCTTCATCTTTTTGGATTCTTTAATCATTTGTTGGTTGTTTCTTTATCCAGAATGAAAATCTGCAGAACAGATTCACATCAAGTTTTCTAGCTTGTAATGAAATGTGTAACAAAGATTGAGGAACAGCAGGTTTCAACAGTAGTCGACTGTCATGATGCTTCTGACGGGCATGATGGGTAATTATTTGGATCTCACAGTGAGCTGCTGTCAATCTGAATTACAAAGTGACACCTTACAGTGAAATATTGTAATCAGGGCACAGCAACATACATGTAGCTATGAAATGTTTTTGTACAACAAAGTACACATGCTAACTTGCTAAAAGGCTAACAATATGCTATCATGTTAACATGGTAACAACAGGTTATAAACAGGCTAACATGGTGATAACAGGCTAACATGCTATCATGCTAACAAACACTATGGTTGGGTAACATAAAACACAGTAAACACCTGTATTACCACTGAAAATATACAGTGGAGTAATAATTTACTGTAAGTCTTTACTGTAGAAACACAACAGGACTGTAACATGATGACATCATACTGTCACAGCCATCATGAACCAGCTGAGCGACTGTGACGCCTGCAGCAGCTGACAAAGTGTTTTCATGAAAATATTCCATCCATTCATCTTTTTATTTACAACATGTCCTCTTCCTGTTGATCACCCGCTTTGTCTCCCTCCTCCTCTCTCTCTCCTCCTCTCTCTCTCTCCTCCCCTCTCTCTCTCCCTCTCTCTCTCTCTCTCTCCCTCTCTCTCTCTCTCTCTCCCTCTCTCTCTCTCTCTCTCCCCC
>JARJLU010018487.1:0-52600 GCA_030272975.1 Sparidentex hasta | reverse complement strand
TCCTGCTTGCCCAAAAAAATGACACAGTCTATCAGTCTTTTTAAGATTTCCCTATTTTTCTTCACCTTTTCGTTGTGGAGCTCCGTTTCCCTGCGCACTTGCTCGCTCAGCTGTAGATCTACTCTGGTTTCCCCAAAAGTTTTGGAAAGCACCGTTGCTTGTAAGTGTCCGGCAGTGCTTTGATGCCTCGTTGCTGCCTTGGTTAGGCAAGTCAAATTTACAAATCCAGTGTGGCTCCAAACACCATGTCGATCTGTGGCAAATAACAAGCACTCCCAGCAATACAATTTGCAGCGTTCCTCGGAGCCTGTGAGCCAGGAGTACCGCTCGTAGTTAGTGGACTGAAAGTGGCGGACAAATCCTTTTCCCGGTTGTGACAGGCTTGCTAGCTTCGGAGTTGCCCGACCTTGCTTAACAATGTCCAGCTTTTCTTGAAAAGTCCGTCTTGAAAATGGCTTTGACAGTAAATCTGCAACCAAATCCATTTCTTCTCCTCCTTCAGCCATTGTGGGTTGACAAAACAGCTATTAAATCAACACAACAATATCTTTGCTTGTGCAGCTCGCTACAGATGCAGTTTGCTAGCTCTGGCTAGTACACTCTCTGACTATCCAATCAAAGCGTGTGAATACGCTGACGTTTCCGTACGCCTGCTAGAGGGCCTTGGTGTCGCCAACTCAAAATCTGATTGGTTGAAGCAACAGTTTGATCGACATTTATTTTATGCTACAGGGCCCGCAGAACTGATTGTGAAGGCCTCCAGGCAGATTTCTTTGACCCTGGCAACAAATAGTGGCTGAAATGTGATTGGTTAAATGCTTAAATATGAAAATACGCGTCTGAAAGCAGCGCAACCGGGGGCTAGCAATGAAAGGAAGCGGACAGACCATTTGGAATTATTCAATACGTATTCATGGACAAAATATAATTAACATCAATCTGTGATTCAGATATTTTTAGGCCAGCAGAGAAGGCCTTGCAGGCCCTGACGGCCCACCACTGATATATATATATATATATATATATATATATATATATATATATATATATATATATATATATATATTTGGTTTTAAAAATCTAAGCTAATCTGTCACTGCTGGAGTGGCTTTCCTGTCTGCTGGCCCATTTCCAACCTTGTGTATAATTCTGTTTGTATGCAATAAATAATAAAAATACAAAATGTATCCAAAAACATAAACCAACCACACATGCAAGGCAATATTAGCTCTGTGAAACCTCTCTCCATCATCCTGACATCCGAGCATTTGTGCAAACATCCTTTTATTTCACCGTCCGAATGCTTTATGGGGCAGGCATTCAAACAAAGCCTCCCTTTATCACCCACACCCCTAAACACACATGGATTATTCATACAAAGAGATGCCCAAGGATCTCTTTTCTGCATTACAGAGTTTGAAATACCTCCTTTTCAGACAGTTCAAGGCTCCAATGAGCCATGAAAGATGGGCCAGTCGCACTGAAAACCCTGACACTGAACCGAGTGGAAAAGGAAACATAAAGGCCCTATAGGCTGAATCTTGTGGATGGGCGCTCCCTACACATGTAAATGATATACTTTGAGTGGCCACACCGGCACATCCTCGCATTCATGCCACTGCTGGGCTGTCGCTGAATGGATTTCCTAGACGAAGGAGGGGTTAAGGATAGCAAACGGGGAGGGGGGGTGGCTGGAAGCTTTACAGAAGGAGGTTGTTGGGTGAAAGGGGACCTTGCTCCGGGCAAGGATTGGGTAAAAAAGCAGTCTGCGTCTTGGGTTTATGTTTCTCTACGCTCCCTCCCCTCCTCTTAACCCCCCCGACCGACCTCCTTCCCTTTCACCCCGGTTCCAGCTTTTCACAAAAAGGGGTTCTGGAAGGGTGGGCTATCGCATTTTTTTGTGAGACAAAGAGGGGCGCAAGACTGGTGGCCGCTATCAGACGCTCAGATCAGCCCTCACAACGGCGGTTGCAGATGATAAAAACTGCGTCATCACAGTACACTAAGTTTAAACTCTTTCTTTTCCTCCGAGTCCACAGGTATCTGCAGGAAATGAGCCTTTTTGGATGAGGACTGTGCCTTTGTGTTGCTTCAAAAGAGTTGTTGGTGGTGGTGGTGTTCATGTTTGTGTGTGTGTGTGTGTTTGTGTGTGTGTGTGCGTGTGTTGCTGTTTGTGTGTGAAGAGTTAAAGTAAAATCATTTTCAAAGAGCAGTCCTTGATTGACAGAGTCCTCTGATTTATGTCTTTTCTTCTTGCACGCTAAGCTAGCTTGATGCTGCAGCGGAGGCTGACAGTAAGGTTGACAGGCTCACAATAGCAGAATGACTAATGCAAGTTCTCTATTCTGTTCTCTTTCTCCCATCTCTTAGGTTCATGTTTACATGTTAAGTCCAGACAAAGAAGGTACTTATTACAGACTAGATTCAAAAGGGAGAGTCGACCTTGTCAGTAAGATAATGCCTTTGTGTCCTTTATGCTTTATGGAAGAAGGCACCTGTTGAAAATCATCACAGTGGCCAAGGTTATGCTACTCATTTCAAACCCTTTTTTGAGCACTTACATTAAATGTTTGGTGAACACGTCGTCCCATTGTGTCAGCATCCGTGAACTTGTGAAGGAATGTCTCGTGGCAAATCTGGGTCACAGACAGCCAGCACAAAACATTCTTCACCAGCAGTGACTGGTGAAGAATGTGTTGTGCTGTAACAATGTGCTCAAGCTGAAGGAAAGACACCTAATGCGGCAAGAGTTTCAGGAGTTCCTCTTTTTCACAATTTTTTTTTCAATTCTTTTTTTTTTTTTTTTTTTTTGCATTTCATGAGGACAGAAGCTTCTAACATCAGTTTAAAAGTTAGAAATTAAGAGGTGTAGGCAGGACAGTCATCCTCCTCCAAATTCAAACTAATCGCCTGTAAGTGACAGGCCTGTGCTCCGAATTACAGGGAACACTTTGAAGCCGTTCTCAGCCCCTTCATCCACCTAAGGAGATGTGACAAGGACAATATAAATTAGGAGCTCTTTTGCTGCCGATCCAAATATAAAGGTGTTCATCGCTAACTTAAATTAGTTTGTACAAATGTGTACATAGGATGATACACAAGATTCATTATATTTGCACACAAGGACATCATTCTTGATTTATTTTGTCAGAAATCTGATAAAAACACTCTCAAGTTTTATTTGGACTAACTGACAGGGATTCTTTGATTAGTTACTGTGGCGGAAATCAACATGAGAGTTAAACAGATTCTGACACAAACTATTTTTGAGGTTACTCATTAAGCAGTAAGTTTATAGAGCAATCCGGTTTCAACTGAGGAGAGAGCTCAAGCACCCGGATGGGTGCCCAAGGTCTAAATTCTGCACTGTATAAATGAAATGATACTGAAAGTAGAAAGAGGAACTGTGGCCGAGGTCTGCCAGCTTCAGACTTATCTTGTGACCATTGTCCGAACCAGACAGCAGGTTGTGAAACCATCAGATACAGCACAGGGGAAAGTACCAAGTGACATGTTGTCACGCTCAGGTCAGCACATAGAGCAAGATACATGGTGTGGGTAAAATATGTTGTTATAGTTATATATTAAACTGACATTGCAGTTATTTAGCCATAATCTTAAGAACATTGAAGAATCACCTTGTGTTTCATATTTAAACACAGCATGTTAGTTCAGTGCTGTTAATTCAGTTTAGTTTATCACATATGATGGTGCGTGAGCATGGGTTCTGATAGTTAAAGGTCCAATTTGTACGAAAGTTGATTTCTGAGTCTCATTCCAAATTCTTCAAATACTGACACCTTGTGATTAAAGGCAGGGTAACTTTCTCACAAATTGAATGGTTTCAATTCAAAAATGTTTAAAAAAAGAACGAGATAAGATCATAACAAGTAAAGTATTCTGTTCTCCACTACCATATCTTGATGTAAAACTAAATTAGAGATCCAAAGTTAAACAGAAAACTTGAAAGTTTAATCCTCAGATAGAGGCACCAAACTTCATGTGCAGACTCAGGATCTAAAACACAGCAAAGCCAGAATCAGCATCAATGAACAACCTGAACACGGACAGAAGAGAAACCACTTATCTGCAACATCTCATGGTGTGATCCAGCGAGTCAACACATTGCAATTTTCATGTCATTTTAATCCGATACAATCACTGCTCATCATTCTCATTAGATTATTTAAAACAGGTTTGATGATACCGACTGCATTCAGGATCATTGGCATCACATGTACAAGTTAAAGAAAAAAATAAATAAATAAAAAAAATGGTTGTCCAACCAAATTCAACGTTTTACCTGTTACACTTCCTTTTAGGCAAAGACTGCATTATAAATTAGCCATGATCTCACTAGTGTCTGTTTCTGATTTGGAAAATGCAAGGAATCCCCTCGGGATTTTAGGGAGCTTTTATGGCACAATCTGAGTGGCACAATCCTCAACATGTAAGATTAAACCAGGACTTTTCGCTCTACATACGGGTACAGTACAAACCTGAGATTGTTTCTGGATTTTTATCGACTCGTAGCATTGTGTCATCTAAACTATGAGAGAAAGAGGTGACTGTTAGCGATTCATCCAATATCCAGATCTAACCTTGGGCCCTTGCTTCCATGCTAAGCAAACATTGAGTACAAAGCTATGTTCACTGCCTTGTGTTGAACAGTAGAGTATGTTGCCCTCCCTCCCTCCCCAGTGGGAGTATTCAAATAGCAAATTTTGGCATTGATTACCATAGCAACAAACAAAAAAATTGGGTCAGCCCTGACAATAGCGTGAGATGATCCTACTGACAATTGTTTAAAAAAAAAAAAAAAAAGTAGGGGTGGGACTTCATCAGTCAGCTGCAGCACGTTTTGTATTGGATTTGCAGACATGTAAAATACACAGTATATACAGTTTCTTTATGAAGCCTTCCTTATCTGGGCTCCCTGTGAGATAAAACACTAATTTATGTGAACAGCAGGAAGCAAAGTATGCATAATAAATGACTTCACCCTGCAATATTGGAGCGCCTTTTGTGCATGCACTGTAGTATACAGTCTCCTCTGGATTTAAGGGCTGGAATTATTGCTGGCAAAATTAAATATGTAGTACACCAGCACTTTTTGAAGGAAATAACAACACCAGTAGAGATGTGTCACAGTGCCCTTCCCCCCTGGTTTTGTTTTTAAGCTCTTATTTGCTTGGATGGTCGATCAAATTAGAGGAAAGCACCATTGCTGCACTGACCATTTGGAGAAAAAAACAAAAACAAAAAAAAACAAAAAAACCCACTTTAACCAATATTGCATGAGAAATCTTACATTACTGTCATCCCAGCTTTCATGCACTCTATTTCATGTTCCAGATGAGGTGTTCTGTTTGTTTATCATTTCATTCGCAGAGACAAGCCAGCGCCAGATAAAAGAGAGAGAGAGAGAGAGAGAGAGAGAGAGAGAGAGTGAAAGAGAGAGAGAGAGAGAGACAGAGAGAGAGAGCGAAAGATGCTGATTGAAAGCATATCTCATAATATGTCATGATAATGCACATCCACCACTCGCAAACAAGCTTTCAGGGACCCAGATTTTCAGTCCACTGCATTAGGCAGGTCAATAGGAACAGAGACCTTTAATTTCTCTTATCTTCATAATTACACATAATCTCCTAGTCTGTCAGAATATAAGATAAAAATAACAGGGCTTGAAGGGTATCCTGCAGGGAGAGGATGATTTAACTGGAAGGCTTTTCATTCCCTTTTTAGTTCCTTTTAGATAAGGCACGGTTCTCTAATCTAGCATTTAGGACGTCTGTCACACGTAAATGACTCTTTCCAAAAGCATATTATGCCAGTCAGTGGAGCAGGATGATTCACGGAGCAGCGGTCACCCTTTTTTTTTTTTTTTTTTCTATGGCAATAATGTAAACATTCTGAACTTTAACATGTTTGAATTTGTTATATGAGGATTACAAACACGTCAGAGCAGTGTTTGTCATGCCCAAACTGCCCCCCAAGAGTGTGAACCCAGTAATACTTAAATTCACCTAATCTGCTGACAGTGATTAATGCCATTGTCATAATTAGGTAATTTTGCTGCAGTGCAAAACAAGTACCAGTTAAGAGCGTGTGAAGGTGAAACAATGATGAAAATTTCTGTTTTTACTCTTTCTGTATTGGGTTTTGGTATTTGACCATATTCACACAGTGGCAATTTTTCCTCCGACATCACTCACAGGGTAGTAAACTCTAATGTTGCACTGCTGTGTCTTTGATTTCAAGCTGTATGAAGGTAAGGAATCTGATGAATTGTTATCATTTCATTGTGTCTCAATTGGTCAGAAACTGAAAGACAGTGGATAGTGACAATACAGAGGAACATCGGGCCATTTTTCAACGTAAAACAGCATATTTAATGACCCATTAGCTTAGCAGCTAAGGTTAGCATCCTACCACTTCCTAGCCAACGTTACTCTGTGATAGTGTTACTCTTGACGATAAAGAAGGCAAAAATTAGTTCTAAAATAACACATGTCTTGGACACATTTATTCAAACCTGGAAGTAAAACACACTGGATGTGATCAAATGGTGGTATTAGTTAGGAAGAGGTTGAATGCTAACCAGTGATTACCTGTTAGTGCTTTGCAGTTTACTCTGAGGGACTCCAGTTTACTGTCTGCTGCTATATGCTAGCCATCCAGCCAACAGCTGCAGTCTGCCGGCCGACCAACTATCCCATGTTCTGCACACCAATTGATTAAGGGCAAAGGATAAGGATCAAGATGTGCCAGACTCATCTGAAGCTCCAGTTAATCCGCTGTTGGCAGTGGAGCTTCTATTGCATTAGCATTATTACAGGGTGTATCAACTGATCACATGAGGTGGAGGTTTCCACATCTGTAGCAGCAGTGGTACAGGTGGAGGATGGAGTGGGGCTAATGGAGACCTAAATACAGTAAATCCAACTTTAGTATTGGCTTAAATACCAGCAGGGTGGGGCGGGAGAGGATATTGAAATGAGGTAACCGAATTGTAATGAAAATATGGTGGATTTGTGACTTTGATGATGAATACCTTGGCACACGGCCATGACAATGCTTACAACACAGTGGTGATACAGAAATGTGCCCTGGTCACCACAACTGTCATGTGACACAAGGGATGCTTACGTAATAATACCAATTTTATTTATTTTTTCAATTCTTGCAGGCATTTGTTAAGCCCACTTTTTCAGAACTGCTCCGACGTTGTGTATTTTTTTCTCCATATTTTCAATGTGTTGGTTTCTTTTTTTTAACGTAAATTAGGAAAGTGTCTTTGACAACCATGAAAAAGTATTTTCTTAATAAAATGTATTATTATTGTAAGTTGTAGTTTGGGAGAAACACCTTGACTTGACAATTTGAAAAACAGGTATAATCATCGCACCTTGTAATGGAAAGGGGATTAATAACACACAACATCATCAGTTATTTAACACATAACTCATTGATTTCTCTTCCACAGTGGAAAAAGGTTGCTGAACCATTGTTATCAGACATGCTATGAGACTTGATCTTGCTTCGTAGCACTTCACAAGCACGATTGCTGGAAAAGAAAAGAGAGTAATTACTTTATAAGAATCATTTATAATTTGCTTGTTTGTATGCTTACTTTGTGTTTTAGCTTAAACCATCTGAAAAGAGGTAGACTAACTGACTGACTGGCTCAATAACAGCTGAATGTGGTTTATATGTGTGTATGTGTGAGCAGCCACCCTGTGTATAATTCAAATGTCATGTTGTTATTTTGCCAAGGCTGTGAAGTCATTTATCAAATACGGGACCCCATACATATGGATGCGTCTAGAGACAGAATATACGTATGGTGTCTATTTGATTAAGGAGACCTTTGACAAAGCAGCCAGTACAGTAGAATGACAGCCGATCCTCTGTGGGTTTACACTGCATAAAAGTAATCCTGAGGGACCGACGTCTAGTTGGAATTTCAAGCAGTCTGGAGCGCATACAGCAGTGCCATTGCTGCTGGAGAACTGACAAGATGGGGGTTTTTTCGGGTCGCTCACATATTCAGCGTAGGGGATGCAGATTGGGCAGCTCTTGTTTGTGGTGAATACCAAACAGTAGCCCAAAACCTATTCTCTTCCACTGACCAGCATAAAGAAGCATGACAAACTCTGGCAACTGGCAAGGTGCTGTGCTGTGAGAGTAAAGGAAAATCTACCGAGCCTGAGTGTGGTTCTTTGGGGAATGGCTGTAATTGCAAGGTAGGCACTTAGGACTATCACACCAATTGATTCGAACCAAAACGCCCTCCTTTTTTCTAACGCGCACAAATTAGAACGCTTTGTCCTGGTTTCCAAAACATACAGTAATTGCATCATCCCAACCACAAAAACAGCCTTGTAATTTGGCGGAAGTGTAATTGGAAACCACAACCACGAACACTGAAAACAACAAATCCTAATCAACTCGGCTACATTTGTTTCGGAGATCCTAATGAGAAACCTCCCAGTGTGTCTGAACTAATCACGGCCCTTGCTCCTGAGAATCAACGGCATTAGCTCGTCACCTGACCAGCTGAATTCTATGCCATCTTTTTATTTATTTCCCAACATTCAGCTTGCAGTGCGGTGAAATGAGAGCGTCCGAAAAAGATGCTGAGGGCGAGGTTGAGCATGGCAGGCACACAGGCAGAGAGCAGAGAGGTCATTGGGAAAAAAATGCTAGACTCGGTTTCCGTTCTCTTTCAAAAAATGTTTTGAAGAGAGTGACCGAGGGGCGTTATCACTGCTCTGCTTGTCGCTACGATGCACTTGATTGGCTCCTTTGATGAAATTGCGGACGGACCATCTGTGTCACACCCCACAAAGTATCATAATACTTCTACTCAATTAAATTACAGTAAATTTTATACATATATATATAAAATTTTGTAGAAAAATTATTGTAGAAATGTCAATGTGGTCCGTAGTCTTTGATGAGTACAAATGTGAGCATAATACAGGTTTGCAGAAAAGTTTACTGCCAACATTTCATGCTGGCGACTGGGCTTAATGGTCAATGTGACCCCTGCATACTTGTGAGCGAATATCTTTATTTTTTTCACTGTTTTTATTGAGGTGTCTGCAGTTATGACCTAGGTCAACATTTGACATGGAGTCGACACTGTTGAATTCAGCAGATATAGAAGAAGAGATGTTTACAGTCTGTGACATGTACATAACAAGCAGTTATAATGTGCTAAGATGCAGTTTACTGTATTAGAAAAGACAACATGGAACATTTGACTTCTTGATTCAGTTTCCGTCGCAATAGCCAAGGTTGTTAATTTCCATAGCTTACGTACAGCTCAGTTAACAACTGTTCGGTCTACAGTCTGGTGAAAACCTTGCATCGCCACAATGTAAACTCGTGTCATGTAAATGTAAACAGTACACAATAAAGCAAACTGTACGTTCTGTACTTTCTAGGGGAGCCCTGTCAGTCATTTTAAAGGAGACAAACACCGACAGAGCAGACGCAGACTTCCTCATGTGCTCTATCAACGACCCTGACGGCTCCTCCTAAGATAAGAGGATGTTCAAAGTCAGAAACATAACATATAATTGGATCATTTTATAACAGGGAAATAAAATGTTTCATGACGACCAAATTAAATGTTCCCATTCTCTAATTTATGTTCTATTACAAGATACCACTGTAAAATTGCGTGTCACGCACCAAGCAGCAATTACCATCATGGGAGTGGGGAGAACTCGTCTGGAAAATCCGTCGAAAAAGATGTTTCCTCTGCTCCAAAAACATGGACGGGGCCACGCCACATGTTTTACTCCTTGTCCTGTCACATAAAAGTACGAGCACTGAGCACTGCAGGAGCCAAATCATGTGCTGTTACTGCCTGGGCACGAGTGTGTGGTGATCGCAGTCCTATGTAAACACCATTTATTCGTATTATTGATTTAAGATTTGAATCACATTTATGTCACCTTTATTTTGACAGTGGGTCATACTCAGACGTCTCTCTTCTTGTTTGTATTGAAAGACAAATACAACTTTAAAGTGTTACATATCTGTGGGTTTATTTCTATCATTATAAATTGGCGTCAAATTCACACCAGCTGGTTCCCTATACAGATATAATACAAATAATGTTTACTTAAAATGACTGAAACCACATGACGCTAAAATCAAAAAATGGTAAATAAGCGTTAAAATACTAATAAAAATTCTAGAGATAATATCTGCAACTTGCATTTAATAAAAGTATATATTTTTGTTTTACACAATGTGCAATATACAGTCCGGTCCAGAAAAAACGGTGGCTGTGGACATTTTTGCAAACCGCTGATGCGTTCACATTTGTCCATGCCAATATGATATGTTATGGCATAGTGCCATAACATATCATGTTGATATTTCTACAATTCGTGTCATAATACTCATGTTTATGACCCAACTTTCATATCTTCAGGTGGAGGGGATGTTAGCAAAGTACCAAGTAGAATTTGTTCATGCAGTGAAGTAATGTGATCAAAGATGTGTGTTCAAACACATTTAACTCCTCATCAGTGCATTGAGTAGTAAATATATCCACTGTAGTTAAAAGCAACAACATTATAAAGACCATTATATTGAGTAAAGAATGGCTGTCAGATGCTAGACCAATAGCTGAAGAACACAGTTTCTCATTCCTGGAGATGCTCTGTGTTCTGCCTCCTCCCGCTTTGTCAATAAAAACAATCCCTTGAAATCCTTGCACGGACAGAGTTCCAGGTTGTGAATGAGAGACGCCATACACAGAAGCCCAGCTTCTGTCATCATGTGTACACTGGCATAAAGATGACGGAGTTAGGAACAAAGCCAGCACCCCCTCACAGACACACACACACACACACACATCATTTAGCCTGGCACGTTATGAATCTATTACAAATCCTGTTATAGGATGCTGAAGAAGAATAGCCTCACGTGATAATACACTGAAAGGCTATCACGCTGCAGCAGATGCCTGGCTTCAGTGTGGTAGTGCGTCCCTTGACACGGCTTCCACAAGCTGGGCTCATTGACATCAACGGGCAGGGGAGAGCCGTGGAATCAGAGCTGCATACTGGCAGCCTTGCTGGCCTCCCCGTGGCACTGCTATAAGGACATCCACGGGCCTTTCATCTGCGAGGCTGAGACAATACCCAAGCAACTTCATGGCACATCCAGGATGGGGCAAATAAACATGAACAGAGAGAGGTGAAATCAAAGATTGCCTCTGCTAGTGCACCTGTGCGAGTGATCAAAATGTACTGTATGTTCAGAGTAGGGATCAGAGACGACAAGTGGGGGAAAGCAGACTGTAGGTACTAATAAGTATTAAGTATTGAACTTTTGTACAATTTTGAGTTTTTGAGTTTTCCTATTCTAAGTTAATTTATACGTTTACTCTTTACCATACCACCTTTAATCATTGGTTAAGGTAGAATTTTCGATTTTTTCCTGTTGTCACAATGCTGTGCTTAAGTTTGAGTTACGGAGGTTTATGGATAAAAAAAAACACTTCGTCAGTGTTAGGAAAATAAATGGACTTGGATTTCTACAGCGCTTTTCCAGTCTACTGACCACTCAAAGTGCTTTACAACTATCGTCCCATTTGCACACTGATGGAAGAGGCTGCCAAGCAAGGAGGCAACTGCTCAGCAGAGAAAGCCAGGGACATACCAGTGACCTCCAGATTACTGGAAGACATTCTCTGCCTCTTGAGCTACAGGTGCCCCAAAATATCATGGTTTGGCCTAAAACTGGAGATGGTTCAACTTCCAGTGAAAAATAGCTGGATATGGTATCCGCATAAACGAGTGTAAATATACCAAGGTCTCCTCTAAAAAAACACCTGGTTTTATTGCCAAAAAGTGACAAAGAGTATCCAGAAGTGTGACTCCCACTGCAGTCGGCTGTTTGACGGCCTTGTTGTCTTGTAACGCCAGCATCCCCTCGACCTCCTGATCTGAAAGGTTGCTAATAAGCGTAAGGTCAACGTGATTTGCCACGTCAGTACGAATGTCAACATTCAACATATCTGTTGTTTGCAGAAACGTTAACTGCTCACGTCCTGGCCTTGTTCTGAGCTGCATGTCTATGCAGATATTGTGTATTCAAGTCTAAGTGCTACACTGATGGCGACAAATAAATGGATAATTCCTCGTCTCTGTGCACAGTCTTGGCTAATAAAGATGGTTCTGATTCTGAACCATCTGAATAATAAGTGCTCTTACCGTCTGTTGCCTTCGACTGAAAGTATTCTGCCTCCTTGATCGCCTTCTCCTAGTATGATTTACATACTTCATTTAGCAAAAAACAGACATTTCTTAAACCATTAAGACACACATAATTTAAAAGACTGTAATCACTAAATTCAGAATTTCATGGTTTTCATTTTGACGGTGACAATACCTTAATACATTTTGCTGATACTTTTAGGATTGCATAACTTTTACTTTTAGTACTCATAATGGTATTAGCATTTTAATAGAGCAAACTATCTAAATATTTTCTATGCCACACACATCTTGGCATTATTACAATATTTTTTGCAGTAAATTTCATTGTCTTTCAGTTCTGCTGCCACTGAAAGGCTGCATCCAAATAAGATCTGAAAACACACGCAGCTCCTTTTCCTTGACGTCGCATAGTTACATTTAATTTCATATCTACACCTATTTTAAATTGTTGTTTAGGGGCGCTCAAGAGCTGGTGAGTCAAATCCTCATCTCTAAATCCCTCATTATATTCCATTGATTGGCCCAGTCTGCTGTGACCAGGTTCGGCCAGTTCTGATTGTGAGTTTTTTCCAGACTTAAATGTTATCGTGAAAACTTTGATTGCTGAAATCCAGGTTGGCTTCCCAGCGCTACTAGACATCTGTGTGACTGGGAATTGGTGACGTGTCAGCCACGACAGCTCGTCGAGCCTTAGGCACCTCCGAGTGAATCTCAGTATTTCTGGCACCGCGTTACTCGAGAGCTTTTTAACTATTGCGCTGACCACTGCCAGTGAAATGGGGAACCGGTTCCCCACAGTCCTCCATCATGATAGGCTGTCTGGTAGAATCACAAGCTCACCAAAACGGTCTGGCTCCTTTCACTAAGCCACACTGCATCTCATGGGTGCAGTTTGTGGTGGGAAATTTTATCCTGAAAAACACCCACTTCAGAATCGATTGAGTGAAAAAGAGAAACTCTGTTGTAAAAGAGTCAATATACAGTACAACCAAGAGAAAAGGCATGTCGAGATCGATGTAGCTGTTTTTTTTTAATCATCATTCTTAGGATATATTTCACTGTGATCATGGTCTTTTTTTTTTTATTTCATGGTCAATTTAGCATTCTGTGGCTCTTTTAGTAAAGGGATCTTCATAAACTCTAAAATGTTGGGTCATGAGAACTTGATAATAGAGAGAGAAAGCAATATTTCTCTCTATTTCACTCGACTTGTTGGACCTCTGAGACACCAAATTTGTTAAAAAGGGAAACCAAACCAAGAAACCCATTAGAAAATGATGTTATTCAATCACATGAATTACGCTCAAAGGATTTTGCAGTTGAAATGACCTTTGTAATGGTAACAAATCTCTGACTAAGCATGTCTGGATGAGTGAGCAGGTGGTAATTACTGAGCAACATATTTGACATTTCTTTGAAATTACTATCAAATCATGTGGGGGTCATTTTAAATACACTCTGAGGTAATTAAACCAATCACCATTCATGACCCTCCCAGAGTTCATAGGCCGTCAGGGAGGCTGGACAGGAAAACGATTGTGGACCTGTTCCTTGGTCTCATGAAGAGAAAGTTATGGACTGTCTGTCCTTCAGAGAGAACTTGAGGCGAGTTATCAAATGTGTACATGTCAAAATCATTACATTGGGTACATGTGGCATTGGCCAGCTAACGTACATTATCAGGTTCACGGTGTACAAAGAGAAAGTCCTTGGGGCTCAGTTGGTAGTGCAGGCGTCCCGTGTACAGAGGCTTTGTCCTGGCTGCAGCAGCCCAGAGTTCGAGTCCCAGCCTGGGGCCCTTTGCTGCCTGCCTCTCATCCTGTTTCCTGGCAATTCTTCAGCTGAACTGTCAATAAAAGCCATATAAAGGCCAAAAAAAATAATAATAATAATACAAAAAAAGAAAAACACAAAAAAACAGAAAGTCCTCATGGAGCACCATCTCTCCTCTTCAGCCATGTTTACACATATATACGTCAGATCACTCTGTCATCCTATTGGTCAGCGTCAAGGAACACGTCGTACTAGATGTCAAATTAGGCAGGAAGAAATTTTGATCAGAAGAGAAAAAAAAATCTTTGTTGACTGACATTTTATGCCTCAACAAACTCCCTTCGCTTTCATGACTGAAATAAAACTGAATAAACAAATTGACCTTAAAGGGGCACGATGTAGTTCCTATTCACAATTCTAATATTTTACAATTCCATGAGGTCATAATACAAACTCAGAATTTATTTTTTTTTTCTTCCATAACTGAATAAACAAGCTGTTCTCAAAGGAAAATAAATGCTGCACAACACTGTTTGAAGCTAGACAGTTGGCAGAGTCCGCCAAACATAAACACAGTATAACAGTATGAAACTGTGCTCTCCTTTAAGGTCACTTTGTTTATTCAGTCGTGAAAACAAAATAGTTTTTCAGGCATTAAGAAAATCTGTCAATGAAGATTTTTTTGTTCTCTTTTGATTAAAATGCCTTCCCTTAAATTACATTTAAACACAATTTCATACTGTCTTACTTTGTCTATATTTGGCGGACCCTGCCACCTCTCTAGCTTCAAACAGTGTTCTGGGGGTATTTTCCTCTGAGCACAATGATGTTTATTCAGGTATGGACCAAACAAATTATTCTGAGTTATACCAGGGAACACATATAAGCATTTTTGGTTTTTTTTAATTATTATACTTTTTTAATGTAGTAAACTTCACTTTAAACACTCACATCATGATCATTAGCGGCCCACCCAGTCCTGTATCGACATCTGGGTTTCCAGATGCCCCGGAGAGAAGGCTTTGCAGAATCACAGAGCCCGCGGCGGTAGAGTTCATGTGGCGACTTCATGATGTTTTTTTTTTTTTTTTTTTTTTTTTTTCTTCTTTAGATTTTTTTTTTTTTTCTCCCATTGAACCCCTCAAACCCACACGCCTGCTTATTTCCCAGCAGAATCACACACTTAATGCGGTGAGGTGAGATCACCTGCGTGACGCGATGTTGCCATTTTCATTCACAGAGAAGGGGAAACGAAAAAAAAAAAAAAAAAGAAAAGGAAAAAAAAAGAAAGAAAAGAAGGAGAGAGACAGAGAAGTTGTTCCGTGATGCAAAATAATCAAACATTTGCATAACATTCAAACTGAAAGGGGTCGATGAAATCACATCGCTGCTGCTACATTGGCTGCGTGAAAAAGGGCTGATTTGTGTGTGTGCGCGCGCGCGTGTGAGTGAGAGAGAGCGGAGGAGGGGAGGGATGTGTGTGTGTGTGTGTGTGTGTGTGATGTGGCAGGCAAGAGACTGAGGATGATGATGATGGTGTGTGTGTGAGTGTTTGTGTGTGTGTGTGTGTGTGTGTGTGAGAGAGAGAGAGAGAGAGAGAGAGAGAGAAAGAGAGAGAAAGAGAGAGAGAGAGGCAGGTGGAAAGGGGGAGGGGTCTGGGGTGGTCCAGACAGTCGCTCCTTGTGTACCTCACACACTCTCAGTCTCTGCGCATCATTTAAGGGGAGACCCGCTGCCGCTTCGCTTCGGTCAGACTCGCCGCCTGGCTGCTTCAGTGTAACAACACAGCGCGCTTAAACGTTACTCCACCGCTTCTTTTTTTTTTCTTTTCTTTTCTTTTCTTTTTTTTTTTTTTTTTAAGCCTCCACCCTTTCCTTTTTTTAAATTCTTAATCTATTTCTGCATCTGAAGCCCGTCACTCAACTTAAACCGCCGCCGTATGGGAAAATACGGGACCGCCAGGCGCATTTATCCCCTCCTGTCCAAGAGGAAGCGCACGATGGAGACCGTTTGAGGACTAAAAAAAAAAAAAAAATGAAAGCAACCGTGCTCCGTGGACGTGCATCATGAGAATACTACAACTACCAACAAGGTATAACGGGGAATGAGTCTGTGTTCACTCAGTAATCTGATCGGGATCGGGTGTTTCACGCATGCTTTTTTTGTTTGACGTGGTGGGTTTTGGGAACACTTGCGGCTGGGTGGGATGCGTTCATTGTGCTGTGTTGTCTTATCGCGGCGCTGGTGAGGATGTCTGCATCGCGGAGGAAAAAAAAAAAAAATCTCTAGTCAGGAAGCCTAACCTGTTTCCCGCTGCAGCAGAGTTTTATTCCATATATGTATTTTTTAAATTCCTAATCTTTATACGAGACGAAAGAATGGATGCCCGCCAAGTGAACGAGCATCTATCGGTGGCCGCAGAAGTCAGTGTTTTTGTGTGTGTGTTGTTTGAGAGCACATCAACATTATCAGCTCCCTCACACACACACAGCAGGGCTGTAGTCTCTCTATGCAGTCAGTCAGTCAGCCTCTTTACGCCGGCTTGCGCATAGAAGTCCGTCTACTTCTGTCTGTCTTCGGCCATCTGACTCCCTCCTCATGCAGTGTGTGTGTGTGTGTGTGTGTGAGGGGAATTGATTTTACTCTGCTGTCATGAAACAATTCTAGGGTGTTTCTTTTTTTTTTTTTTTTTTTTTTTTCCTTCATTTCTCCTCTCAGGGCAGCCCTCCTCCACACTGTGTCACCCTGATGCATCATTTCTTTTTCTTTTTTTTTTTTTTTTGATCTGGTCCTTACAAGTCTCATGCAGGGCTTCTTAAGTGAGCACCGTGACAGGCCTCAGTGTAGTACAGTATTACTTTAAAAAAAAAAAAAAAATCCTGAATCAGACAGATATTCTATCCTGCATCATTTCCCCTTGACGTGACATTGGCAGAGAGGCTTTTAAACTACTGTTTACCTCTGCGGACCGACTGTTTTTGCTCATGAACCAGTGGAATACGACACAGTGGTCAGACTCTCCAAATCAGGCCGAAGGAGAAGCTCGAATTAGATGCAGAGGAGCTGGAGTTGACAGAGGGAGGATGTATAAGGTGTACTGCAGTATGCACTGTGGTGTAGTTGGTGAAGTATCCTGTGTCCATAACAGTGGTTGTATGATAAGTTCACTCATAAAGCAAGTTAAAAACTGATAACCTTCTGTAATTTTCAGGTAAACCTACGCTATAACCAAAACAAATGTCTCTTGGCATTTTTTCGATACTGCATGCTGCCCGTTTTGTGCCTCCACTCCACTGTGGTCTGGAGCTCTCCGACTGCTGTACGTCTTTTTGGCAGTCAGTGTCAGCAGATTGGATGGGGAAGCAAAAGTTCAGGGACGCAGAAGTCTCCTCTTAATCTGTTTTAATTTTCAAACAATCAGGCTGAAGCACCGAGAGGAGAAGCGGGAGACAAATTGAAAGATTAAGTCACAGGATTCTGTCTCATGGCTCCAGCGATCTTGTTCTCGTCTCATTCGGTAAATAATTCATCTTCAACGCTGCCTTCAACATTCGAGCCAAAGTGAATGAAATATAGCTTTTCTGGTCTTGGAATCATAGATAAATATGTTGCCTGAGACTGACGATTCACCCTCAATTTTTAAATCAATCGCATCACAAGTTTTCCCCAGTGTTAATTGGAATATTTCAAAAGATATTTCATTGTCGTTTTCTCCTTTTTCACAGAGCCAAATATGTCATAATAATTGTAATATTAGCCCAGTAAGTGCTACCGTGTTGTGTTTTGTTTTGAATATGAATGTAGAAAGGTGTTCATAGACCAAAAAAACTCAGTAACAAATTCCTTTCAAAGAATAAAAGACAAAAATATCTTTGTTCGCAGGGAGGACCTGGCATTGACCGCTGTGTCTAAATGAAGTGGTTCAGCCATGCAATGTTCCTGGAAGGCAGTGATTCTACTGGCCTTGGCCTCCATTGCCATCCAGTACACGGCCATCCGGACACTCACCTCCAAGCCTTTCCAGCTGTGCCCGCTGCCCAGCCCCCAGAACTGTGGTCTGGGGGGCCAGGAGACAGACCCTCCCTTTGAGCGGGGAACAGCGGGCGGTGGGGGCTGCGATGACTACCCTTACTTCTCCATCAATGCCACGCGCAAAACGCACATCCTGGTCCTGGCCACCACCCGTAGCGGCTCCTCCTTCGTTGGCCAGCTGCTCAACCAGCACCAGGAGGTTTTCTACCTGTTCGAGCCTCTTTATCACGTTCAGACTACGCTGATTCCGCGCCTGTCGCACAGCCGCAACGCCGCAGACCGCCGCGTGATGCTCGGCGCCAGTCGAGACCTCCTGCGCAGCCTGTACGGTTGCGATCTCTACTTCCTGGAGAGCTACATCAAGCCGACGCCGACAAACCACACCACAGATAAACTGTTCCGTCGCGGGGCCAGCCGAGCGCTGTGCCAGCAACCGGTCTGCGATGCCTTCGGTCCTGCCGACGTTAACGTGGAGGAAGGGGACTGTGTGAAGAAGTGCGCGTCGCTAAACATGACCTTAGCGACGGAAGCGTGCCGTGAGAAGAGGCACGTGGCGATCAAAATCGTCCGGGTGCCAGAGATCGGAGATCTACGCGCCTTGGTGGAAGACCCACGGCTGAATATCAAAGTGATTCAACTTGTCAGAGACCCGCGTGGTATCCTGTCATCACGGATCGAGACATTCAGGGATACATATCGGCTGTGGCGTATATGGAGGGCCACAGGGCGGAGGCCCTACAATCTAGACTTGAGTCAGCTCACAGTTGTCTGTGAAGACTTTCTCAGTTCTGTTTCAACTGGTCTCAGCCATCCCTACTGGCTTAAAGGGAAGTACATGTTGGTTCGTTACGAGGATTTGGCGAGAAATCCTCTTCTGAAGACAAAGGAGATCTATGACTACCTGGGGCTGCCTTTGGATAAAAATGTAGAAGACTGGATACATGCAAACACTCGGGGCAGCAACGAGCCCTCAGCAAAACACAAGTTTGGCACTGTGAGGGACTCGGCAGCTAATGCTGAGAGCTGGCGTTTGAAACTGTCTTATGACATGGTAGAATACACACAGACTGTTTGTCAGAAAGTACTCCACCAGCTGGGATACAAGGCTGTGAAATCAGTAGAGGAACTGAAGAACATGTCCCTCTCACTGGTACAGGACAAAACTTTTGTACCTTTTTTGTAACAAAGATAGTTCTCTAATGACTATTTTTGATATATTTATAATTGTTGCCTTATAATTTCCTTAGTTGGTTGGTTTGGTTCCTGTCATTTTATTTCTTCAAATTTGCACTAAACTTTAAAATATGTTGAATGCAACGAGGGAAGTATGGATGATTCCCCCGATTTTGCAGAACGGCACACGTTAAACGCAAAGTAATTGAAAAAGCTAGTTTACAAAATGTCTCATCTTTTAGTTTTGCCATGAGTTGAACCAAGACAAAGGCACTGTCTTCATGAAGTTCCCGTATGCAAGCTGTCAAACGCTGCCCTTCAGACACATGGGATTAGAGTTTTTTTGTTTTTTTTTGTTTTTTTAGGCCTGTGATGGCAAGATGGCAAATTTGGACTGTACAAGCCCTACTGTGCAATAAATAGTGAATGTCGCAGTCAACCTTTACCACTATGGCATTTCTATCCATGTGGGAAGAGAAGAGATACTGACAGATGCCACACTTGCAAAGGATAATTGCAGACAATTAATAGGCTCTCAAGTTGAAGGGACAGAATCCCACTGGAGGTCACAAGTGTTTCATCAGAAGACTTATAACCATCTGTGACAGACAAACAGACACTAATGACGAGTAATGCTGAAATTACCGTAGCTATTTAGAGAATACGTCCCATTTTCGAGATGATTGCAGACATTATAGCCTGTATAGGCTCCTATCCAAGTAGACACTGGAGCATTCTGATGAAAAACTGTATTGGTCAGTTTTATTTATTACTTTATTTATGTTTTAATTTGTAGAGTAATTACTCACAGTGTGACGTTTACACCGCCTTTTCTGTCTTCAATTAAAAAATGTTTATGTCATTGAAAATACGACATTAACTCATCTGTTAAACGCTGCAGGATTTTTGTTTTATTATTATATAATTTATTATTATTATTATTATTTTTATTATTTTTATTTATTTCGCCTGATGAGGATGACAACAAAAAACATCCCAGAAGATAAAAACATCATATGCATTCTCTCCCACCGGGTTCATTTTGAATCTATGTTTATCCTCAACATGAAAGATTAATAACTGAGGAAGATATGCCTTTGTAGAACAGGTTGCAATTTCCCCCCTTTTTTTTTTTTTTCTTCCCCAGGATGCATGGATAGTTTATACTGCACAACACAGGGCAGGGCACGTTTATTTATATAGCACCACTCAGACACAGGGCTATTCAAAGTGTGCAACGCAATTCATAGTGAAAATGTCTAAGTATATCGACATTACATTGCATATAAAATGACCCCGTCTCACATCAAGTTGTGCCGTAGCTACACTGGTCCACAGCGTGAGAAGTAGTTTAACAGCAATGGCTCTAAAATTATAACACATGGACTTTAGTTCTCCATATTCTTTTCTGTTGTCCTGTATCCACGTCACGTGATGGTCAAGCGTCTGTCAGTGAAAGAGACGCCAGCCGTTTTTTTTTTGTTCCACAGTCAGTCATAAATGAACTTTTAAGATGCGTTTTAAGGTAGATTCTGCAGTATTTCAATATTTTCTAGCAACAAATCCAAGTTTTATTTTCATATTCTCCAGTCAGTCACTGGGCATGGTCTTTAGCTGATTAGTTACTATGAAGATTTATTCAGGTTTCACTGGAAAATAGTTTCAATCAATGTTGTTGCTATGGCGGTCGCTATGGTCAGTCTACTGCTGAATCAACATAGCTATGGAAATGATGAAAATAAAACAAACATTTCTCGTTGAAAATGCAACAACGTTGTGTTATTGCTGTGGTGGTTGCTATGGACACTACTGCTTAAACTACTTGGAAAATTATGCAAATGAAACACATCTTTTGAAATATATGTTATCAAAACACATTTTGATCCATTTTGATACTTTTGAATTGCGTTGAAGTTTTCAATGATTATGAAAGAATTGTCTGATTTTGTTTTCACAGACAGTGAGAGTGACGGACAATAGAAAACAATACACGGGAAAACAAAGTATTTCACAGTTTTAGGGCCATTATTGTGAAATCAACACTTCTTGCACTGTGGGCCAATGTAGCCACTGCACATGTTGATGTGAGACTGGGCTGGAAAAGAGTAACACAGTAAATGCAGTCCATAATCTGCCATAAAATAATCCTCTGACCATCGTAGTAGCAATGCATGCTGTCTCACCTATAGGAGATGTCAAAGGGTTCAAGATCAAGGTTGAGATCAAGTACACCACAGTCCTGTGAAGCGATGTGTCCTGTTTCTTGAGATGTTGCTGAACACACTCGACGGTTTGCAATGAGCACAATGTTATTTCTCTCTGAACAGAAAGAGGCTGTTGGTTTTTCTATTCCAGCTCACGTCGCATTCCTGAACCCAAGCACAAAATAAAATTTAAATAGTTACCGGAGTTGTTTGCTGTAAAACTTACCGTATTATAAGCTGTTTGTTGCTGATGAAGTCTTGAACCAACTCTGCTGCAGAAATAAATACGGATTTGAGACCCCCGACTGGCATAAAAGCAATGTTCTAGTAAACATCCCCACAGTTGGTTTATATTTGAAGGCATGTTTACCAGATTATGCAGTGGTTAGTCTGGCAAACTGTCTCCTCAGTCAGTGTGCAGAACACAGTGATCATTTCATGCTGTGCACTGTATGTAGCAGCTTAAACTGAATGTCGGTTTGCATTATGTATCGCAGAAAACTTTTCAAGGATGTGTGCACCTATAAATTGCAGGGTAAACACCTTCCAGAGTGATACTGTGTAAACACGCATCACAGTACTAGATTTAAGACGTCGACAGACAAAAACAGGCAGGGTTCTGGAAGACAGCGGGGGTTGAATTAATTGTAAATTAATGTCTGTCACTGACGCTCAGACGAATCTTCTTTATCTTTGTTTTTTGTGGGTTGAGTTGTTTTTTTTTTTTTGTTTTTTTTTTCCATACAGTCCTGACTTTGAATTTTGATTTTCACGGATGACATCACTGCAAAATAACCGTGCAGTCAAATAACATGGGGCGAAGACGTCCATTGATTTCAATGTAATGAATACTTGTTTACCCATAAGATATCAGCCCAGTGAATGGAGCATCACACACCCGGGCTCATCAGTATTGGTGACCGGATGTCCATTGTGATGCAGAGCACAAACCTTTGATCCTCCTCTGTGCCATGGCTTGGAGGCAAACTCTCCCTCTCTCCCTCTCTCTCCCTCTCTCTCTCTCTCTGTCTCTCTCTCACTCTCTGCCTGTGCTTTCTTTCTCCATCATCCACCTCTTTCTTTCTCGCAGGGTTCTCAGGGGATTGTTCCCTTGCTTCAGTGCTCACTCTCTGTTTTTCGCTTTAGCACTTTACCTCTGAATCTTCTCGATGTGCGTGGCATACTTTCAACTTAGAAATGAAAAAAAAAAAGAAGAAAAAAAAAACGCTGCAAAATCTGAAGCTTGGGTACACGCATATGATTTCTTTCAGCAATTAAATGAACAGTTTGAGTTATTTTTTGGGAAACACTTATTTGCCAACTGTCTAAGATGCAAGGGATCGATACCTCTGTCACGTCTGTGTGTTAATTATGAACCAGTAGCTCATTTGCTTAGCTCAGCACAAAGGCCGGAAACGGTGAAAATGCTATTCTGACTCTGTCGGGCTTGAAACTGCCAGCGCTGCTAACTCTAGCACTAATTAAGACGTTACGACTTTGTCTGTTAATTCAGTGCAAACACTAAAGCATAACAATGTAAGCTTCATGTCCATACAGTGTTGTTAAAACTACCCCACATTAATACTTGAGTAAGAAAAAAAAAGTAGAAATTGACATTTTGTGAGATTTGGCGCCCCCCGCCAAGCAGAGTGACTGAGATAGAGACACCACTCACCTTATAACTAGACACTGTGCCATCAGAATGATTTTGAGGCTGTTATGTTTAAGTAAAAACGTTACATTTTTGATTTAAATATCAAGGGCACAAGTAAAAGTAAATGATACTTACATGTACATGTATGTAAATTAACTATTAGCCTGGTCAATAATTGAATAATTGAGTGTTTTTTTGTTTTGTTTTGTTATCTAATTATAAAAAAAGCTTAAAATATATAAAAACCTGCTGCATATAAATAGTAATAACTAGTAACTAAAGTCAAACAAGTGTGGTGGAGTAAAAAGTACAATATTTATATATGATAATATGACACTGATAATCAGATCCAGTTGGTTGTTGATTCATATTTAATATACAGACATGAGAATGTTATCAATCCTCCCGTCTCACTCCCTGTCATCTTGGGAAGCACGTACATTTCTGGCAAACAAAAAGCAAAGGGAGCACTGTGAGAAAAAAAGCGTGTCCAAGCAGTTGTATCGCTTTCAGTCTGACGGGCCTTGATGGACTGAAAAAAAGCATCACCAGCTCTCACATCCGAAAGCTAGAGCTGGATTTTGCTTTTACAGTGTCGTTTCCATCCAATTTATTTATTTCGAAACGAAGAGAGCCGACATCGTTGGACAGCTCATCAATGGCGCTGCATTTGAGCAGAATTGTAGCTGTAAAATACTCACTTATGACTCCTTGTTTCTGCCGCTGGACAGTTTGCTGTTAATGGCGCACTTCCTCCACATGCCTGACCGCCGAGCACAGTTTGCAGCCTGCTACCCATGTGTCTGCGTCCTGCTGAGCCCCCCTGTTTCCCAGGGCCGGACATATGGCTCACAAAGCCCCTGGAAGAAAGTACAGCAAATCCCCCTCCCTCGCTCCATGTCTCCCTCGCGCTTCTTATTCTTACCCCTCCGTGATGTGACCTCAATAATTTGACCCCGTGCGACTGCATGGCAGGGAGGAAAGATGTTTTGCCTGTTTGTGCCCACTGTTTACTGAGCTGAGCTGACAGTGTATGTCCCGGCCGCCTAAGCCCATTGGCTGCCGAATGAGAACATTCTTGAAGAGTGTGCTGGAGTAAAGCGATCATTGCGAGGAAAGACAGCCTGAGACGAAAATCTGCCGCTAGTACCTCACGCATTGTGTTTTTGTTCTTGTTTGTTTGTGTGAATCTGTGGGTTTTTAACCGTCTCTGTTAGCGGGATACAGCCTCGTTGAGCTCGCTGAACTGAACAAATCATGGAAAGTGTGGCACTTAGACATGTCAGTGTCGCTTAGGTGAACGGTGGATGTGTTATGCAAGCATTCCCACATTCCGACAGGCGCGCATTGTCTTTGACCCCCTCAACGCGTCACCTGAGTGGATGATTTGCGATGGGCGTTTGACTCTGCCTCTCAGCGGCCCGGGTGATTCAATCAGCTGTTGCTCAGGTGACGCTCCGCCGCTGTTTCTTTCCAGCGACGAGCTGTGAGCGGGAGTCGAGCGGCGCAATCAAAACTATCCGCGCGGAAATCATGAGATTGTTTTGTTCGACTTTTCTGCACAGTTTGTCCGAGTTGTTATTTGATTGCTGGTAAAAGAAAAAAAAAAAGAAAAGAAAAGGGGGGGTGTGGGTGAGGGTTTATGGAGCCGGGCTTTGCTAGAAACGACATGGGCAGCTTAATTGACACTGTCAGCAGGTCAGCGCAAAGGAGGCGCACACGTAGCGGCAGGTCATTATGCAGTTAGAGATACGGGGCACCATGATAGGTTTAACAGCTGAACAGCTTTGAAATAAAAACAATCTGAACATGAAATATTCCCTGTTATATGCAAACTGGCACCGTCCCCCTTCTGGGTAGTAAAACTTTGGGGTTGGATCGAATTCAAATCCCTACTTTCATTCATATTCTCGACATCAGCTCATTCCAGCACACGATTTTGTTGGCGTCTGTCACTGCAACGTTGCTGGAAAACGAAGCGTGGTCCTGAGACTCTTGCCTCGCCTGAATGACTGACTTGTGGTATGATCGGTGAATGAATAAACCTTTTTTTTTTTTTTTTTCACACCTAACATTCAATACATCAAATCTTTAAATCTACAGTGTGTGCACACACATTTTGAAAGGGGTAGGAGGGAAAACTGGAAATGTCAGTCTGCCCCTGAAATGCTAGAGGCTACAGCTGCAACTGGCAAGCATAGGTTACTCTGCCACACACACACACACACACACACACACACACACACAGAGTACACACACATTCAAACTGAGGAGCCATTGATGGTTAAACCCCCCCGTGGATATGCGGGTGTAGGTGAGTGTGCGTACATGCACGCAGCGTCGGTCAGGCCAGTCGGTGCAGCTGACGTCACTGTGGTCAGCTGTGGCTCTCTCGCTTTGCTGCCGTTTGCTCAAATTCTCCCTACGGCTGGCCTGAAAATAAAAAAGCCAAAATGAGATTAGCACACAAGCAAACGAGTATGAGCAGCCAGTGGGGCTGGGGGAGGGGCGGGGGTGAATGGGGGGGATTACTTAATTTTGACGCTGTGTGACATTTTTTTGACTTGCAGATACGTGCCGTGGATACATTGTGCTATATTACCAGTGCAGCATGACGGAGACCGAAGCAGGGGGGTGGCGTGGTGTGTGCATGTGTCTGACAAAGAGCATAAATCCTGATCAAACTCCAGACTACCAAACACACATTTGTTTTCTGAGACGTTGAGGCTGTAAATCAGAGCCGTGAGGACGCAGTGACTGGGCGGTGAGCGAAGGCAGTGATGTAGGTCTGAATACATTAATTCATTTGAAATGTTTGTCGCACGTTACGGAACAGTCTTTCACTTAGTCCGTTTTAGATCACGCCATATGTTTCGTTTTGTTTTTTCTTATCTACATATTGGAAAAGAGAGCGAGAGGGTTCTATTCTCGTAAATCCTCGCTGAGACATGCCCTCGTCGTGGGGATTTATCTGCACGATCCTGCAGCCTGGCATGTATCTTCTTTGCCCCGTCTTTGCGTCGAAGCCTTCGCCGAGCGAGCGGGTCAGTTTCTCTCAAGAAGGCGACGTCCCCCTGACAAGTCCAGGCTCCTGACTGGCCACATATGTTCTTCTCCACTGTGTCAGTTCTGGAGGACAAGCTGGCACAAGTAGTGTCCACTGTGTGTATGTTTTGCATTCGATATCCAGTCGAATGAGGCTTCCCTTCATTCAGACTGATTTTTTTATTCACCATAGCGGCAACCTCTTCGGCCTTGAGGCTGTTCCAAATTACAAGGCGTGATATGAAATAAACAAACTCAAACACAGATTAGTCTATTATACGCTTCATCAACAGACAATGCCAAGATCCAAGTCCAGACTGTATAATTTGCTGATTGGGAAAACGAAAAATAAATAAATAAATAAATAAAATAAGCTTGTTCCTTTAGCTCTTTAGGATCTCTGTTGTTGAAAGTGATAGACACTGTGTTCTAAATACTGGAATACAAGAACCCACTGAGAGCTCCAGTTTCACTATTTTGCATTTTGCAAATAGTGAAATGCTTCATAAACCATTTGTTGACCAACTGTTTATTGAAAAGTTGCATTAGATGTTCATAATACTGGTTAATAAGAGCATTGTAAATAATGCCGTGTACCTCTATTCGTCTGTATACATTATTCATTAAACTTCTGTAAAGGTTTATAAACGTCAGTTGCAACTGAATCAGTGAATAATTGGTTAATACAGTTCTATCAAAAATTTATTCATTTGCTAACAATAAAAAAAAGAAAACCTAAAAAAGCAATTATGAACTTCACTTTGAAATAACCATTTATTAATGATGGCTATTACCAAGTCTTTCCTTAATGTGTTTGACTGGTTTCAACAGCGATTTTTATTTTTAATTGTTAATTTGATATCCTCTTCAACACTGCTACTCCTCAAGGTCTTCACCAGCTGAAGTGATTCCAAGTAAAAGATTAATATATCTGGATGGATAACACCATTCTGCAGAGAATGTTATCATGTTTTCCTCCAACAAGCTGAGTTGACATACCCCGGAGAAAATCTACAGCACAGTTGAAATAAGGAAAGGAATGTCTGTTAAAGAGCTGCAGGGGAAGCCAAAGCGCTCACAGGGGTTGTTCTTACACGAAGGCCTCGGTAAGATGATGAAGAATCTCCATCATCCAGGTCACGGTGATTCTAAATGCTGTATCGTAGGCGTGGTTCAGTTCCATGAAGATGTTTCACTGTATCGTCCAAGAGGCTTCTTCAGTTCTACTGGAGGGGAGTTGCATGCTTTTTAACTCTATGTTGTTAATACATGATCATTACTTACTAGATTTTCTCAAATGACACCGGTTAGAGGCAAGATAATGGGCCAAATCAAGACATTAGTTTGTTTCACGTTAATATAATGAAGTGAAGATCAGTAAGTGTTATAAATACTATTTTTAAGGAGACGTCTGGGACATTTTCCAGCCATGTTTCTGACAAAAATTGGACGTATTTTGGATGAGAACTCAGGAACATTTCCTGCCGTGTTTTTCATGAGCAAATTGTACATTTAAAGTTGAAACATAAGCGCGTTGATGTGTTTGTGTTTGTGTGTGTGTTACTAGTGTTACACTCTCTGCCAGAAGGGGCAGTATCTAAAGACAGATGACATGACAAGCCCTCCACAAAATTAAGCCAAGACATCTCCATCACCACATGATGGCTGACTGCAGTATATTTATTAACTCCCACCTCTGCCATGTCAACTCAATACTGCAGCTCCACTAATCGGTACAGTGCAGACTGGAGCACCAAATGACTTCAGCAGCCCAAACTGGTGCCCTTGTGCAGCGCTAGGTGCAGGTTAGTCATGAGTGAATACATGCCACCTTAAATAAACCAGAGAGAGCAAATGATGTTAAACCCCAGGAGGAAATGACACATCTGGTTCACATATGTTCCTCTGGTTCTGCTGGGCAGAGTTTACACAATGAGCCAAGCAGCCGATGCCTTCTGGTGCATGTGAGCTTTAATACTAATGACAGCCTAATGCACATCATTACCACTATAACCGTTCAGTAAGCTTTTAGATGGCATGTCAATGTAGGCCCATATGCCTTTAACATGATCTGGGCCTCAGGTGCAACACAAATTCTTGTGCTTGAGACAGTCAGAGATTGTATGGCTTGTAGCTAGGTGATGATGGGAGAAACATTGCTTTTGAGGCGTCCTTGCTCTGACAAACATTGTCAGTTCTTTATAAAATGTCAAAAATAGAGAACAGATAATGACTGAATGTCAGAGAAATTTGGATGATCATTTACTGGTGACTTGGCTGCCCTTTCCTCCTCCGGTAGCATCATCAGGCAAAACGATTCATAAACTTTTACAAAATGAAGGTCAAAGACATTTGAGATTTTGGCCGTGTTCAAGCTTCCAGAGAGATTAATCCATGGATAATCCAATTGCCTTCTTCCCACACCTCCTCGAGTGTCGACCTCAGGACAAAGTTTACATTTTGCATAGTAAACCCTCAGTAGAGCCCATATCATGTCTTTTTGGGGGCAGATGTGTACCTGTTTTGGTCGTCACAAACGTGGCTGGTCCCACTGGTCTTGTCAAAGTCACTCATTTGTATTGCACCAAACACATCCGAGGATGTTCCGACTCCATCAGTGACATTCTAATTTTTGTCACTACAGACATGGTTGGAAATTGTCTGGAGCTCTCCTTAAAAACATCCAGTGGATGCACACTTCCGATGGTGAAATGGACTCTCAAGCTGCGGTCACTGGCTTGGCAGCCCTCTCACCTGAATTTCGACCACCATCACCTCGTGGAATGTCGAGTTTTTTGGCCACTTGGGGGCAGCAGTAAACAAGCTGTAAACACAGAGCTGGCATATTATCAACACCCTGTTATGGCAAATACTCACCTGTTTACACATCCGGCAGATATGGAGCAACATTACTACTCACTTGGACTTGTGTTGGTATCTGGCTGATAAATATTCAGCCGAATATTCAATCTCTTTTACCGGCTCAGTGAAGTATCACATTTCCCTGACCTTTGTCAATCACCAATGTTTTGCTACAGTGGGGGTTGTGCTCTGCGCGCGAGACAAACAAAAGCGATATTTTCTCTCCCCTCCTACATTATTTAATACCCAGAATACACCTCTCCATCCTCCCCCTGTCCTGGATATCTTGTTAGAGTGGAGCTGTGACTCAACCATCGCGGTGTAGCAAAACAGAGGTGTCGAGTCCTTGAAATGCAAGGATTGTGTATGCCTGCTGGCGGTGTGTGTGCTGGAGCTGTACGCACAGCCGTAGCACTCTGGAGTGATGGTGTCTATACGTAAACTGTAACGCAACATACATTTGGGTTCTTGAACGCTCACGTTCGCACACACCTGAGCGCACACGCCTATGGCTTGAGGCGGGCCGTGTGAGACTTTGAGCCAAACCTTGACTCCCATTCACTGTGAGTTTCAGCAAGTTGATGATTTCTTATGAAATATGTGCAGGATGTGCACGATGGATTCTGCCCATCTCTGCCTTGACATGTGTTTTAAAATGTGCCTAACTGCCGTCGAACATCTCTCAACTGCCGCGGTTACACAAAAGCCAGCATTATTACGCTCTACGTTAAATATTTAATGCCTTTGACAGACTTAGGGTAAAAATAATATTGCTCCTGCATTTAAAGAGAATTGCCCTGTACTTTTAAATTATTGAGTTGTGCAGTCACTCGTACACATGATGAGGATTCTACAACAGAAATCTAGAGCACTACTTTTTTTTTTTTTCTCGACATGCTCAATAAAATGGAAAGAGGGAATCTGCCTTGCAATTACCGCTCACCATGCTCAAATGTCACAGGGCAGCGGCTGAATTAAGGTTGAATTCCAGTGATATTCTGCTTTAATGCCCCGGCCTCAGATGCCTTCCTCCCGCGTTTCTCTTTCTCAGATCAATTTGTCGCGGTTGCTTTATTGGCAAACACGGAGACGGATTTAGCAGGGAAAAGCCTGTTACATATATACCACGTGTCAAACCTCCTTTTTTGGCTGTTTTCAGGTCATTCCTGACAGCAACAGCTGTAGCGGATGATATATTTAGAAATTTCAGACAAGAGAAAAAGAAAGCTCTACCCTTTGCTGACGTTGGTTGCAGTGAACAGTGGAAACAGAAATAGGGAAAAATTGAATGTGCACAGTAATCTGACGTAGATAGAAGAGACATGGGGAAAACATTGCGGCTTTGTGGTGAAACCGTGTGGGCTTTTATTGTTATTGAATCTACTATTAATTACTCAACAATATCCTGATCTGTAAACCACAGATGTATGACTAATCCTGCTAAATACAATCAGATAGACTCTAGAATGCTATGATCTATCTTTTTTCTGTGGTGCATCTGAGCAGTGCAGTAACTAAGAAAATACATTTACTCAAATTTTGTTATTAAATGTAATTGTGTGTTACTTATATTATTTTTTTATAATAACTTTTTGTGCCACAAAACACAGCAGGTGAGGGTAATTTTATGCCCAAGAAGTCTTTTTTGGCTTCATGCAACACTCAGCAGCTTTCATAGGTACAAACGGAGCTCTGCCTCCGAAGCTGTATCCAGAAAGAGTTTGTTTTAGAATAAATTGCATTCAGTTTATGTACATTTTACACAGCATCCAAACTTTCTCGAAGTTGGAGTTCAACATTCAAAAGATGTGATCATTTATTATAAAAAGATGTAACGTTGCAGCTGACATCATGCCTAAATAAATAATAATACAATTTTGTCAACAACTTAATTTATATGTAAAAGTTGCATAAACAGCTTCTCTATGTCTGATGCATGAGCACTACTCCTGAGCTACTACTTGAGCTTTAACAGCTGTAATGGAAATAAGGCAGCATAAGTCTAGTATGTCATAACCTGGAGGCTCATTCACCCTTTGACTTTAACTGTGGGATCGGTAAGAGATTCTGATCAATGGACCCAGAGGATCAGAATGACGGGTGAGGAGGGATGTCAGACACATATAAAAAAATAAAAATAAAAAAAAAAAAAGACGCAAGACTGTGATTTAGGAGTGTGAACCAACAGTGAGGATTTGTCAGCTCTCTAACAGTATCAGTGCCAGTTATGCCTGTGTAATATGGCCCACTTACCGGATCCCGGCTGCAGTATTCTGGACGATCTGGATTGGAGCAGAAAAGCATGACTAATACCGTGATACAGTGAGATGCAGTAATCTAGAAATGCTGTGGTAAATGCGTGAATGACTCCTATTAGAAGTGAAAATGGAAGAAAGGGGTCCAATCCTTGGTGTGACTCAGACAAAAACACAACTCTCAGGGTGCTCCAGTATCCGTTTATCACATTTAAAAGTACAAACTGTATGTATCGGAGGACTGTGCTCAGCATGGGGCGCCCCCCCCCGAAAAAGCAAGACACTGAACCATGAGCTGCTGTCGGTGGTCAGCCGCCATCAGTGTGTGAATGTGACTGTGAGTGGGCGAATGAGAGACAATATTGTAAAGCACTTGTCCGCTATGATGGAAGGTGCCCTATGTAAATGCAGTCCATTAACCACTTCAAACAATGCTGGTGAAGTCAGACACTGTACAGCAGAAATGAATACCTGGACAAGCTGAGGTTCAGTGATTGGCCGAAGGGCAAATTATGGAGGGACAATATTTCCCCTCGCAGCTGTTTTTCCTTCATAGCAACTGTTTCCCCCATTTGCTCGCTTCGATGAATCAAACATCAGCGGAGGAAAGCACGTTCCTGGGAAAAAAAAAGAATGTATTAATCCAATGGTTAACAGCCAGGGAGGCATTACTGTCTTGGGATGAAGCTACGGTGCACTGGGCCTCTGGCTGTGCATAGGCTGAACAGAACATCTTGCTTGCGTTACGCCTTTTTGCTGTGAAATAATTGAAAATCCATATCTATAATTACATAGAACATTGTACTTCACAGCTTTTAGCAGAGGAACCGCTCCAGTGAGAGCCATTTGTGGTATCGAATCAGCAAAGCACTCATACGAGTCAGTTTGGAGCGCACTGAAATAACTTTGTCTTACAGATATATGGCGATCTGGCCATTTTTGTATCTTTAAATAACAATGAAATCTTCTCTCCGACCGCGCGGTCAGTGTTCCAGCAACATCTGTTCGCAACTCATGATTGTAGTTGCAATGAGCTGCTCAGCACCAGTCCATTGCAGTTGGGCAAGGGGACCTCCTGATGCCTTGTGGGTCATCTTTCGAGAAGTCTCTCTGATCATGTGTGAGAACGAACCTGGCGTTCCTTTCCCTTCCAGAGTGATGACAGGCACCGTACTTTGCCTTTCATTAAGCAATTGAAATGTCCACGTCACACAGCTCAGACCTGTCACGGCTCGATTTCCTCCATTTTATACACATAATTACACTGAATGTATCGTGCCATTTACTGTGAGAATCAAATTTGTTATTTTTACTTTTGGATTGCCAACAAAGTGTGCCCAAATTTGAAAGATGATGAGAGGTTTGTTTTTTTGTTTTTTCTTGTTGTCCTGTCCTGATGCAAATTCAGTTAGGCATGATACAAGATGATAACCACATTAGTTCATATTAGCCTAACTGCACTGATTATTATTTTCTGCCACATGACAGCAGAGGAGCTTTAGAATTATAGATGACTAACCTGAAATTCCTGATGTTGCTTGTTGTTACCAACTGACTTATCAGTGTCTTTTGTGTGGTCAGATTTTGTTTGAACAGATCAACATGTCATCATTCCAAAACGACTGAGAAGGTGGATTGCCAGCGATGACAAACATGTCATGTCACTGCTCCGAAAGCAACGTGACAGTTGCAGCATTCAGGCTACTGTATGACCTCCATCGTATGCTGGTGTGGGTTGAGTCAAAGAAGCCACTTGATTAGTTAGTTCTGTAACTTCAGTGACAAACATATCTCCGTTATGTAAGAAGCTAAAGTTACATTATAGGTTTGCCAGTTTCACACCGGACAACAAACAGCGGTCTCTTGGGTGAAAGATCTGTCCTTGTTTAACCTGACTTCCCATCCGGGACATCCTCCCCGCTCGAAATCGATGATCCTCGTAGTACTTCTCTTGACTTTCTCTTTTGCAGCCACAGTTGCTAGAGGTTGCCGCCTAACACAAAAGATGCTTTCATTGTGTCCCAGGCCCTGGATCCTGGGTCATGGGCGGGCTCAAAATGGCCCTCTTAGCCATCATTTTTTATTTGTTGCTTTCTCTCTGCAAGCAGTTTTCAATACAGGAAATCATCTGTTTCATTGTAATCATAAAGTATTGATCTGAGGAGCTTCAAGCGATTTTTGACCTCACAAATAATTCCTGGGATGATTTAGAGCCAGCTTTAGACGGCCAACATTTGGTTGTGTTCAAAGTGTTGTCTGCTGTTTTTTTTTTTTTTTTTTTTTAAATGGTAGTTTCTCATCTGACAATGCAGCCAAATGCACCATGTACTCTAAAATAATTCTGTCAATGCACCCACTACCTCAGTACCTTTGTATGCACGCTATAATTATTGTGATTAAAATTAGAGCTGAGGCTTGGACCTCGGATGCACTTCTGCAATCAATCCTCCTGTGCAGTCGCAACTCAAACAGGCTGGCTGTCATAATTTCAGCGCCCACCACATTTTATAGAAAGAAAAATGCATCAAGTAGCATAATTGCATAAACGCTTCGGATGCAATAATTCATATCCAAATTCAGTGTGAAGTTCGCCACGCACTTATCGTTTCTGACTCTTTTGACTCTTGACTCTTTTTTTTTTTAATTTACAGTACATTTGCAGTCCCCAGGGATGGTGATGGGTTGTTGTGGAAATCTGACGCAAGAGTGAGAGTCAACTGCAAAGTCGAACAGAGATCGGTGCTACTGCTTTTTTTTTTTTTTTTTCAGATGGTCTTTGTAGTAGGCCACAGCGGGGTCAGGAGGGAAAGGAGTGATGCACCATGTGACCTTCATGATTCAGTGACCCATCGCAACATTTGTTTCTCAGCTTTGAGAATGAACATTTCCAGCAGTCATCTGGGCAGGGGAGGCATCTGTGGTTTTCATCATGTCCAGGGCAATAAGAGACATATTTTGTGTGTAGCTATGTGTGTGTGTGCGTGTGTGTGTGTGTGTGTAGACGGAGGGCGGGGGGGGGGGAGAGCTTCTATTGCCAGTGCTCTGCATGCAAACCTCACTCCCTCTAGCCACCTTCTGTTCTCTAATTGCTGCATGTCCACAATTTGAGTGCAGTCACGGTTGGATGAGTGTGAGATTTTCTTTCACATTTCCTGACAAAAAAAAATCATTACCTAATCGGAACCGTTCTTTCAAACGGCGCTTTAACTTTCAGCAGAGAGGTGAGTGTTGTCTGATTGCCACTTGGGTCTGCACAGTGTCCGCCTCTGGTGATCAGCGTGCGCGTATGTGTGTGTGCGCGCATCTTTTCTGCCGATCTCCCCAGGCACTACCTGCCACATTGACTTAGTGGATCAATCCACACCTTGCAGGTGCACCAGATGGGTATCACTTCGACTTTAAAATTCTAGGCTGCCTCTGCCAGAGTTGGTTTGTATGTGACAAGCTAAAAAACAAAGAGATAAATAAATAATGAATAAAGAAGGCAACCTTGGTGCAGTATGCGCCTATTCAGAAATAAGAAAAGGGAGTGAGCCAGAGATAGAGTGGCCCAGAAGCTAATTTGATGTTATCTGCCTTCCATTTCAGGAGACATTGTATTTCACTTTTACCCATCCAAATGAGGTGGCGCTATGCTGCAAATCTCCGCCTATGTTAAACTTGAAGTTTTTCCTATATTTTGTGCATACAAAAGATCTTGAAAGTTAAAAGGGTCAAAGTCCACACCCACAGAAGCTCCTTTCTCAAACTGCAAAAACTGCTGACTACCAACTAGCTTATATTACATGTTCGCACCTTAAAAAAGCAGCTGAAAGCAGCTTTATGTAATTGCTTGTTTTGGCAATTGTGCAAAGACAAGATATTCTATGTTCAGGTGACATAGGAGGTGTAGTAATTATGACTCTTATCTATCGGGAGGAAAGAGAGGTAAGTGTTAAGTTGTTACAGAGCTTCAAAGTCCAGTGGCTCCAGTTCCCTAGTCCACACTGCTTTCTTGTGAACAGCTGTCCCCCGACCTCAACCACATTTTACCCCAAGCAACGATCTTCTCTGAACCTTGAGCAAGCCGTTTAGGCGCCTCAAACCTAACCAAATCCTGGAAATTGGGAAAATCAGAAAACTTCTTCGTACAACCTTCAAAAGCAAATGAAATGTTCCTGCTAATAGCATAGTTACAGAACTTGGCACTTTCAAAGCACTCAACATTATTATTCAAACCTATTATTGCTTTTGACCCCTCTGAACCACTGATTCAACAAGTGCTACATCTTTGTTCCTGCTTCCCACCGTATTTTACTGATGATTAATTTCTCATTTTGCTTCATTTCAAGGTCCCCTTGCAGCTGAAGAGTTGTTTGTTTCACCTAGTTTTGAACAAATAAAGCAAGCACTCAGTTTTTCAAACATGAATGAGGCAAACTGTGTAAATGTGTTCATGCGCTGTCCTCGAACCGTATTGCCTGTGACATTCAGAGCTGACAAAGGGATATGGCGTGGTGTGTTTACTTGGGTGGAAATGTGTCGCATTTTGGGCTTGACTATACAACGTCTCACTTAAGGACAGCCCCATGATTACCCAGCCTTCAAGGATTTACTTGAACATATCTGGTAGGCAGTTGTAAACTTCTATATTGAAAGACTGAGATCTTCTCTACGTCAGCGATATTCCTTGGGAGCCTGAACACAGCGAGTGAAACGTGATCCCTTCAGAGGATATGCAGGGCACATCTTGCGTATAGTTGGATATCCCAGCAATGCCAGGGGCTGCATGTGCTCGACTGCGCCCTTCTGACATCACCCATCACTCTTTTGTAGCTAGGGATCGCCTCTGCCTATCATCCTCTCCCTCTCACCAACATGTCTGGCAGAGACGTGAAAGATGAGTTCCACCCCGGGGACAGCTCGCCCTGCTGGGGAGACATGCCAGTCTGCGAGCGAGCTCTGGTTCAGTCTCGTTCGGACCTTTTCTAGTTTTCATGGGCGAGATGGAGCAGTAATACAGACTGCCATAAACCTTAATAAATACATTCAAGGAGAAATAACGAAAACAGCAGACGTAGATGAGAGCCGTTTTAAACAAAACTGTCATTACACAGCCTCTAATTTGTTCTTGGTTTCTCATTTCTCACTTGATCACTTTAGTAACACTGACATCCTGTACGCAAATGTACACTTCATCCCCATGACATCCCATCAAAGACATTCCCTTATTTAATTATAACTGTCTTCTCTCTTCTTGTGTCACTCTCCACATTTTTTTTGTGATAATAATTCTTTTTTTTTCCTTTTTTTCGCTCTTCACACTGTGAATTGTGAAGCTCACACTGTGCAGAACAGCAGTGCAATTGGAGAGGGAAATAAAAATAGCTTGGCATGTCAGCAGGGGTTTATGATGGCCTCTTTTCCTCAGAGAACTCTTATTAAGTCCTTCCCACATCTCATACAATAGACTAATGGGGAAAAGCCTGCAAAGGTAGTTCAGGCTGACGCCTCAAGTCACACCGAGTCGAGGTTACAGCACTTTTCTCCCAGTGAGTTTCTACCTTCTTGACACATCTTGTCAAAAAAAGACAATAGCACCCCGCCCCGAAGTGTGCAGCACTTTTATACATTTGACCTAGATGACGCTGACACTGCTGGCTGCCTGCTAAGTTGTGGTAGATCTCGTGACAAAGTTCCCCTTGATTTCAAGCCTTTATATAAAAACAGGTATTTTTTTCCTCACTCCTCTGATTCTCTTTTGTTATCACTGCGGCATACTAGTCAAAACTTCTCTATGGCACTGCGGCCCATGCAAACCTGAACAAAAATGTTTTCTCTGTTTTCGCTTGTCAATTGCCCACTGGGTCTGATGCCCGGGCCACAGCCCTATTGTGTGACAGCCCTATTCTTCAGCATGGAGCTAGCCATTGATAATTATCAGTAAAGATGATGACATAATTTTCCTTTCACCTCGTTGAAAGACAGAGAATCACGGTTCTGTAAGCTGTGTGGGCACTCCAACCTGTTCACATGGGCGCCGAGATGAAAGGCATGATGTCCTCCACACATACACGCCACCCACGCAGGGCACGTGGACCAGCCATTAGGCTGTGGTTGAACTTGTCACTTCAAGTGTCCAGTTACAATGAAACACACTTTTGCTTACATTTCGCCACATATATCCATCTCCTTTAGCCAGATCAGGGCCACTTGATTTTCCTAAGCCACACGCAAATTCTGGTAAGCTCAACTCGCAGGTGATAGTTTATGGTAATGCTCCTGCTGCTGCTTGCTAACTGACAAAACATGGACAAAGGAACTATGTGTGTAGTTTATTGGCTAGCTCACAATCGGTAGAATATAAAAGCATTAACTACTTGCAATCGGGAGAGGAAGTGGGGGAGTTGAGATGCATTTATGGTGAAACACTTCCAAAGTTTCTAGCATGTAGGCCAGCCTACATGACACCAAATCATGTTATCCCCACTGGACAAGCACCACGGAGGTTATATCATCACATTTTCTTGGTCATTGTGCCACTGTAAAGAGCTTCATCATGTTCTAACTACAAAGGGGCATCGAAGAGGGCACTTTTGTGTAATTCTTCTCAAGCACGGGGACAACGGAGGGCAATCTCTGATGCCTCTGTCTTCACATGGCTTTATTTTTGGTTGATTTTGCTGAATATCAACGTTACATCACAGTCAGTTTCATGATGCAGTTACACTTTGGAAGACTTACAACAAGAAAAATCATACATAATAATTAAATCCAGATTTGGTTGGTCAGATGTTGAGGTGGACGCCATCTCTCTGAGCTTTATCTTGTTCCAGCCCAACAAAAAGTGACGAGGGGATCCCTGTTTTTCTTCAATGCAATGTTTTTATTTATTTTATTTTTTTTGGTGTATTCCATTGCTGATATTTATTTTTGTTCAGTTTAGTCATTTTGTTTCCCCAACAGTGGGCGGATTAGCATGTGAATTCTGTGAGTAGAATTGCATTTCTTAGCTGTCAAAATAACAAAACACTTTCCATTCAGTGGATAAAAAATACAAGAAATACAATTATGGTATTGTGCCATATTTGCGTTGTATTTAATTGGACGGGTCAACTGTGAACAGCTCATCCACTTGGATTTAACAAAGCTTTTTTTTCTATACAAGGATTCATCCTCCAGGTTGGATACCCGCATGCATTTTTTTTTTTTCTTTTCTTATTTCGGTTATATTTTTTTGATGGGCCCCAAAAGCTTAACTTGCGCCGTGATTATCGTTATTGTTTGATTTGCGAGTCTTTTCTGACCAGGGCCTATTTAAACATCGAATTGTCTGCATGATTTTTTTTTTTTTTTAAGATGTTTGTTTTCAAAGTGGCTATTATGGCGCAACATTTGTTTGCATTCTTTTGATGAGAAGTGTCTGCGGTGGATCACTGTTCACTGCAGAACAGAAGTCAGTCGGCGACCACTCCCGCACACCTGGGGATGATTGCTTCATCTCCAAAGAAGTCGGAGGATGACGCTTCTTTGCGCTTTGAATGGGGGCTTGTCCGTGGAGGCATATCAATATGAGAAAACCAAATGGTAAACTGAGGCTCTCGTATTGAAAATGAGTTTGTGCGTTTGTGGAATGCATCATTCTGACTTCATAAATTGCTGTCACCTTTGCAGAACATCAGATTCACTAAGAGAGAGTGCATCTGTCCTGCAATGAATGTAATCAACAGCTGTCCATTTTCTCTCTGGAGCTTTTTCTGAAGACTTTTCCTGCTCTGACCACCGAATTGGATACATTCTCTCTAACCTTGGGCTCTGGGTATATGTTCCCTGCAGACATGATGGCAGGTGTGTCAGTCCAGCATCTCTACAAGATACCGTAACAGTTTAAGAGCAGGACATCTGACTGCTGTGTCACGCTGGAACTCCAGAGGTGAGAAAGATGAGTCACTGATAACTTGCCTGCTGCTGTTGTATTTTTTCTGTTGTTGTTGTTGTTGTTGTTGGCAGACCTCTTATTGATTCGCCATTTTTAAATTAGAATATCAGACAAACTTTGACGGCAAACACTCGCCCACTCCGTCTTGGTTTCGCTCACCTCTCTGTGGCTGACAGCATCGTCCGCTGTACCCACACATCAATCATTTGTGCTGAGACGGGACAGGGAGGATGGTGAGTGACTCACTTCAAGACAGACACCATGTAGTAAAGACTAAAAGCCATTCAATTATGTGAGTTGCTTGGAACACATGTTGACAGTATGATGTATTGTCCCACATCATAGCTGTGATGTGTGGGACCTTGTGTTCCAGGGCTGAGCAAATCCAACCCCTAGTACTACACTTTTAGGTACAGTATGCAGTAGACAGTGCAGTGAGAAAGGACCGCAATAATGCACTGAAGAAAAAAGTAGCTCTTCTTCTTCTTCTTCTTCTTCTTCTTCTTTTTCTCCTTCTTTTTCATTAAATACAGTTAAAGTCTGACTCATGTTTAAAGGTGTTTACATCCTGATACCAACCAGACAACTCACGTTTACAACGTTTTTTTTTTTTCTTCTTTACGGCAGCAGATTGGTGTTTGGTGTCTTGGCTCCGACCCCATCACTCCCTGCAGATGTTCACTTGTAGATAGTGTGAGTGATGAGAAAATATTTCAACCCCCCCCCCTAGCTGGAGCCTGCGGATGGATGCTGGTGATGGTGATGGAGCTGAAAGGACAGGTGGTGGCAGGACAGAGGAAGGGATGAGGAATGCTGGAGTCTGAGCAGAGTGTGTTTCATAGATGACTGCGTGTGTCTACATTTTATTTACATGTCTGTGTACATGAGTTGTTTGCGGGTGTCACTCCACTGTATGAATAACCCAGGTCGTTTTAGTTATCTTTAGAGCTGCTTGGCATTTCCGGAAAATTTCAAGCCATTTGGGGAGTTTGTAACAGTCTTCGAGGATAAATAATTATATGACTGGATTGGTGACACAAATGTGTTAGTTAACAGCCATGCAGGACTGTGATATGTAGGATACGTTCATGGTCTAGGAGTAGCTAACACTTGTCTTACTACACCACATATTTGTCATATTAGTAATTAGGTACCTTTTCCCACTTAAATCATAAATAATAGTGTTGAGATCTGGGGACATGTGATCTTTAAACTTTTTTTGTTAAGCTGCATTGTCCAGTAGTTTTGGGCATAACCCTGGCGGTGATTTACATGCCAGAAAAAAACAAAACACAAACCCCTACCAGCTGGACCCAAGTGCAGAGAACACGGTGCACACAACATTTCAGAGAGTTATATTTTCTTTTCTTTGCTCAAGTAAACACAAAACAGGAACATGTACTTTTCAGACTGCAGGCCCAACCTAAGTGAGTCTGTCCAGAGACAGAAAACACTAAGCAAATTAAATCACTCTCTCAACAAAGCAAAACTGACCTGAGCGGATGGAGCCTGGTGTCATTACGACTCAACAACAAGGATCTGGAACAACGACACAAACATCGCAACTTGGCAGTTAAAAAAAAAAAGAAAAAGAGGTCGGTCAGTTGAAGCAACTGTTGTCCATCAGGTCCAGAATGTCGAGGATCACCCAAAAGACAGCACCCTGGACAGCAGTCAGGACAAAAAACACAATGAATACAACTAAAACAGGCCCTGTTCCATGTGATTTTGAAAACCAACTCTATAATGAACCCACTTAGCCCTTCTGACATGCACACATCATCTAGGGTGCATTATTATTATAATTAATGGAAATTGTTAACCTTCCTGTCCCGTTTTGTTTTTGCTTTGGGCATAACTGCCGTGACGCCTCTTTGGCCACATTTACACTTGCCATTTCGAGTGACTCGTATTTAGATAAAATCCAGAGAGGAATTAAGGCACGTACTTTTATATGCCACTCTCTAAACCAAATAAAAAGTCTGATCATAAACCCATTGTCCCGGGCCACGCTAAATGCAAATCAGGCTCAGCCCCGTTCTGTTCCCGAGGGAGCTGGTAAGCTAACTGGTAAGCACCTGAGGCTGTAGCTGCCAATAAAATCATCATATAATTAAGCAAGTCAGGTGATCAGGGATCAGATTAAAGCTGCAAAATCCAGTTTGATCCATCGAAATTCAGAGTGATTCCAGTCCTTTTAAGTGTCGCAGCTATTATCACAGGGGGCAGTTACCGATATCAGACTTTATTGCTGACAATTTGCTTGAAAACTGCTCAGAGGAAAACAAACTTACATGTTAAAGGGAAATTCAATGTCCTGTATCTACACTTTTGGTTGTGTATATGTTTCATACTTACCAAAAATGCTGAAATGTAATCCTTTGAGGCAACACCGACCATCAAAGTTACATCCACTGCTGTGCTTGCAAGTGCTTGTTTTGCCAGCGAAGGTGAAGGCTGTGATTCTCTGCCTGACAACCTTAAGGAAATTATTCTCACGCAGACGTCAAGAGTTTGTCAAGAATGCAACAGTTTTTTAACAACTAGGAACACAAGTCCTCCTCAAGGAGAAGTCTCGTCCTGGAATCTTGCGAGGTGAGTTGTTACGCTTGATGCTTTATCTCACAATAACAATAACAGTGAGCTGTGACTCTGGAAATGATTTCCTGTTGGCAGTTCCTTGAGGGTAAACTCCAAACTCCTTCCTGCAACAACTCAGCTCTTGCAAGATTTCAGAGTGATGCTTATTCTCGAACAAGGCTTGTGTTTGTGGTTTCTAAAATGATTTTATTATTTACCAAGAAATGTCATTCTCCACAGGAACCATTCCCGAGATGTTGGCAAATGTTGGCCAAAAACAAGCATGTCAATTGGACATATGCCAGATGATCAGTTGCCCCAAAGGTATTTATCGCAGCTGTTTTCTCATTTGCCAAATGAGGTGATCGACTGGACATTCCAAAAACTTTTGGTAGGTGTGAAGCATTTACACATCCAAACATGTTAATATAGGGCCCAGGTTGATAAATACCAGCATTTGACTTCAACAAGTCATGTAGGTTTTCTAGACATGTCTGCTGATTTTTTTTTTTAAATTATTATTCTTTTTTTAAATGTTTTGTTATTATTATTATTATTATTATTATTATTATTATTATTATTATTATTATTATTATTATTATTATTATATTTTTTCTTTTATCTAACATAATGTAATCTTTTGTGCATCAAAAATAAATTCAAATCTCACCCAATCACACTTCCAATGCATGTCCACTGTTAACTATGTGTTGGTGTAAATCATCCCCTCATTTGATGACATAGACTACAGTCCTGCTACTCTTTCACACATCCAGTCCTGCACCAGCTGATCTTCACTAACTAACACAGGCAGCTTCGACTCCCTTGGCCTGCTAACGAGCACCCCTATCACTCCTTCCTTGTAAACCTCTGAAGCCCCCACCCATTAGCGGTGACCCTGCCGACAGAGCTCCCAGTGTTATGAAGGACAGGAGGCAGAGGCCAGAGACTCCCAGACCAAAGCCCGGATTAGTAACTAATCCTTGGAGGTATTTCTCTCTCCCCTGCCACCCCCTGCTTTTCAGGAATCTGCTTGCTGCATGACTTAAATTTTCAAGGGGAAAGGGAGCTGAAGTGAGCGATGTGGGAGTCTGCCACAGAAAGGATGGGAGTCAGAGCCGGTTAATGAAAATATTAGAGGAGCAGAGGGAAAATGTATGGCGTTGGATGTGGCTTGTGGCGTTTGATTTAGCGCCTTATATAAACGTCTGAACTCCTAGCTAATTTCACTCAACTCTTCCAGAGGCGCAGGATTTCACTGTCCTGACATTTTTATCAGCATTTAGATTATGTTCTTTCATGCGGCTGTGTGAAAAGCCTCTATTCCAAGCGGGAAAATGAGAACGTTCTGAAGTCAAAGCAGGGTCCCGGCTAACCGTGGCGCCTGCTGTAATCAGCGATTCACCCCACATCCAGTATTCCCAGGCATCCACGCCGCACACATGTTTATGCTCAATGGCCTACTTTACCCTGAGTATAAATTAACCTGCGTACTTGTCAAGAATTACAATTTGCCGAAATAATTGCGTATACGCCATTAGCTGTGTACATGGAAACGGTCCGTGGATTTATGCAAGCATGGTCAAAGTCATGCTTCCACGTAACATCCTCTCATCGCTAATTTAGCCCTACATGCACACAGTCTGGTGAAAGCACCCTGTTATGTTAGCGTGTAAGTGATTTATATATTCTAAAAGACAACCTCTCGCCTTTCCCTTATCGAGTTTATCTGCGCCACATGAGCCGTGAGTGACAGCCTTTGATGAGGGCACAATAATGACAATCATCATCACATAACCATCTCACTAATTACTGTGTCATAATCACTGCCATCAAGGAATTCATAGCCGAGTCCTCATTTGCAGAGGGTGAAATATTCATGCTCTTGTGGCGGAAGTTGAGCAGCCTGAATTTTAAAATGATTACACTCTGAAAATCTCCGGAGAGATGCAAAGGAAGAGCAGTTCCAATCAGCGATTCTGTTTCTTTTTTTTTTTCTTTTTTTTTTTTTCTGCTTTATCCGAGTACAGTATCTGATAAAAATGGGGGCACGGATAATGCAATTGCACGTACACGTCTGGTCAAATTAAATAAAAAAAGGAAAAACTTGTGAAAGGGGAATTTCAATCGCGCAGTTGTCAGAAAGACTATAGTTGTTTATTTGTTTATGGGCCCCTCTCTCTTTTTGCCCATTCCTCAGTGGAGCAGATTTGATTATACTGAGCAGAGGCAGAAGAATTAGTGTTGGATCGCTGCGTCGCATATGCTCCCCAAGGAGAGATGGTCTTGAAGAAAGGTTATGTGAGTGAGAGAGAAAAAAGAGAGACAGAGCGAGAGAGAGAGAGAGAGAGTGAGAGAGCAGATGGTTGAGTTACTCAATGTTCAAACATCCCTGGGCAGTAGTGGGGTGCACATTGTTGACTCTATGCTTGTAATAACTGCAGTCACATTTCTTACAGCCACATTTCATGCTTTAGTGGGTGGATGATGCACAACAGGCTTGTGTGTAACTTCATATCTGCAGTGATGGTGTAGATCCAGAAAAAGGATAATCAAAATCTCATGCTATGGAGAGAAGTCTTCCTAGACTAAATTTTTAAAGGAGACATGGACCCGAGGCAAGGAGAGTGCTTCAGATTCGATTGAAAAGTTGTAGAAGAGCAGCAGCAAGGCGAAGGCAGACTCTGTTCTACAGCACGCCACCGCACACTGTAGGACTGAAACGTGGACACCCATGTAGAGTGGTGGGCGATGATCCTCAATTGGAGTTAAAGAAGAAAACACTGCGCTGCGTGAAAACCCAGTCGCCTGCATAAACGTTTGCAATGCACATTTCTGGAACCCACAGATATGCTGAAACTTTTATGTTGCAACTGACGTTTCATCAGGTTCAGCATTCAATGTTATGTTGGGACAACACTTAAGTTAAGGTTAAGGAGATGTCCAATCCTCTCGTCAAAAATAGCAGCAGTGGTTTGACACTTGTGATCTCGCAAATCAAACTTGCGAACTTATGTCATATGACATAGTTAAAGAGTATATTACATTAAATGAAGATTGAATATTAGTAGGCTTTTCTAGATGTTTTCACTTTTCTCTCGACTGTCTTTGGAAAGACTTTGAATTACTCCACTGGTGGCTCTCCTACTGTTGATCTCATTGGTTCAAGTTGATAGAAGGTGATAGACAGATGATAGATCGTTCATCAAATCACCTGCCAATCATTTTTTTGGAGGTGCCTGCCCTTTTCCAAATACTTTCTTGCAGGGTGTTTCCGGATTGCTCTGTGGAACAAACCATCTTGGGTCAACACCCACACAGAACTGGGTTCAAAAAGGAGTCTTTTTTTTAGAGTTTTGTGTGAAAACACTTGACTGGCCTGCACAGATTACTGAACTCAGCCGCATCCAACACCTTCAGGGTGGGTTGAATTGCCAGTGAGGCCTTATCGGCAAACATCAGCACTCGACCTCACTAATGCTCTTATGACTGAAGGTGAGAAAATCCCTGCAGCCAGGTTCCAAAACCCTTGTTGTAATTTCTACGTAAGAAGCTTTTATAGCTGCAGATGATGCCCATAGACTTGGCATGAGACCAACAATCACATATGGTTGGGTTACTCGTGTGTAAATGCTTATGACCGTGTACTGTTCTGTATTCTAGCGGTGCATGCTAGTATCTTTTTTTTCCATTTTGTGCCTGATAATGCCTAGCTACCAACATTTTTCTGGCTCACAGCCCTCACCACATCTGATTTATGCCTACCCGCTTAGACCTCTCCTCTTCCTCCACTTGCTCTCCGCTTCCACTGCTGTTATTAATAGTGGGGGCATAAAGGAGACTTGTTGTGGCACAGAGATTAGGAGGCAAGCAGCATCCCACCTGCCGACCCGAGGTGCCCCGCCACTGACTATCTAGACATAGTTCCTAGTGCAGCGACCAAGACGAGACCTCATGATGATTGCAGTGTGCGATAGTGTAATATTTCTGCCCTCCCGCGTGTTCAAGTGGATCTGTGAAAAAGCTCCTCTTCTTCCTCGCCTCCTAAGTGACCACTTAGAGCAATTTCAAAGCGACATCAAAGCAAAATCTCAACTTTTGACACAAATTGGAGGAGAGTTGACTTGCAGTTATCGACTACAGAGTCATAAATCTACAACTTGGTGTAATTATCCTAAGAACAGCTGGCACTTAGCTGGCATACACACGGCAGACTGATGAGTGTAGCGAAGCATGGCAGCGCCGCCCCGGGATATAAGTGTTGTTAAGGACAAGGCGGCCGGACACGGATTGCGCTGTGATCAAGAAAACAAGTGAAATTCTAGTGCCGCTGAAATGAAAGCAGCGACTGTTAATATCATCGTGTTAACAACCTAAAACGAACATGTCAGTGTTTGACAATCTTTAAAGTGTCGGTCTGTACGTTATCCGTGATGTAAGGCAAATTCAATTGTCTTTTCTTGTCTTATCCACCTTTGTCTGCTTCAGTTTTTAAGAAGGCTCACCTGGATTTGCTTGCAGTCAGGTTACATCTGTGTAGGTGGGGACGGTGACAGAGGCAGCAATAAATATGTCTGAGCAAGAGTTTCCAGCTGAGAAAAAGTGAGTCACACCTGTACTGAAAGCGGGTCTTGTGGCAGCTGCAATGCAGTCTAGTCTTCTGAGGTTACTGCGAGTGGAGGAACTGGCATCTCACTTCTAAAGTGGATTTCTGCCTTTTATGATTGTTCAACGTGGGTGCAAAATGGCTTTTTCTAGAGAGCAGCGCATGGTCTGAGGGACTGACACCAACAATCTGACATTTATTCGATGCACTGCATGAAATATCTGAAAATGTTGCTCCTTTGAGGAAACCTACCCGGAGAGTAAGAAAATTGTATGCAGCCAAATGCACCCAGGAATGACAAGATGGGAGTTTAAGAGTGCCATTTTATTCCAAAATAAAATGAGCACAGATCCCCACATTGAACTTTCTTTATTTATTGATGGGCTAACTAAACCACGGCACTGCCTCCCAAATCTTACACAGAATGCTTCACTCAAACCGTGTGTTTGCACTGTCTCCAATCTCTTGAGTGTGTATGCTTTTAGTTCAGTTTGGTTTCAGCAGCAGGGAACAAACATGTTTAAGTGTAAGTCTCTTAGTGGGGCACTTTGTCAGGAATGAGAGCACAATCATAGTGACTGCAGGAAATGACCCAAAACCAAAATGTTACAAATACAGCAAGTCTTTTGTTGAGAACAGTCCCTTAAACTTGATTAAAAAAATCCATTACTGAACATATAATGCAGTTCTGTGTAATATGAAAATAATTATTCTGTAAATATATATATATGTCTGGAAACCTCATAATTAAGTAACCATTTGCTCTGTATTCCTCGCCAAAACTTAAGGATATAATGTAAGACTGCTTTTAAGACTCACATTGTTATGCAAAATGTCCCCAGCACATATGGAATCATGCAAGAGTGTGTTTGCATATGACATTTACATCGTATTTAGGCCAATCAACAGCATGGTGTTCTCTAGATTTTTCTCTGTTTTCTTGCAGAAGTGTTGGCTCTGAGAAGGTCAGACTGAAACGAGTTAATTATCTCTGTCTTTACGTGCCCGTCATAACTGGAATTGTTGCAGCTTGAGAAAGGTAAAGAAAACAATGTAATGCTAATGCAGTGCTCTGGCAGATGGGGAAGTTGTCACGACAACTGGTATAATTGCACTTCCATTGTGTAGATGACTCATTTTGATGCACACAAACACAATCACACACGCACACAACTGATTGTGATGCACGGGATTAACAGTCATCTTTGATTAATGTTCCTCATGTATGTGGTGCCTCACAAAAACACTAAAAAATGTCCTCTCAATGAAATCTTCCCCCTTTGTGTCTTTGTCAGTCATCGTGTAAGATGTACATATTCAACAGTGCAAAAAAAATTATAACATAGTTCCATTATTTATTTTTAAGAAGATTGCTATTTCCATAACATGTAATATGACAAACAAGTCGGCCGGGCAATCTTTCTGTAAAATGTTATTGTGCTACCTTTGACTTGTGCTGCTTCAGTTTAGGAACCACTAAAATGATTCTTTTATTCTAAATATTTGCTTTGTCATACATGCTTGCTCAGCTATGCCTGTCCTCAGTGATATATTCCCTTTTTAGTGATGTTCATTTAGCCGATTACTATTTCCGTAACGGACAAAATGTTGGCCAAAATACTCAACAAAGGACAGCTTTTGGCAAATGTTTTGAAAAATGTTGGTGGTCATTTATCATCATTAATTGACGAGGTAATTACATTAATTTCCAGTAAAAGTTAGTAGTTACATTATCATTGTTTACGTTGTTCCAGCTCCATACAGCAAACTCCAAATCAAATATATCAGATCAAATCAAATTGTATTTATTTTTTTTTACTTTTTTTTTATTCATTTGACAGATAGAAGTATATACAGTGAAATACAAAAGACTTTTTCTTTTTTCCCCCCTCCAAAACTTCCCCCCCAGCCCCCCGTCCTACATACTCTTGTTACAAATACATAAAAGGAAAAGTAAAAATAAAAGACAGTACACATTCTTCCTTCTTACTATAAGCAAATAAGCAAATAAATAATTACACAGCAGATAATGACATACAGAAAAGTAGTCTCTCCAATGAAATGAAATAAGGAAAAATGGAGGATGAAATATAGTGACAGGATGATTGACATAGGACAACATTTCATTGTTCTTGTAGTGTCTTCAATTTAACCATGTAACTAATCATACAGCCCCAAACAGAATCAAATTTTCCAGGTGTACCCCTCAGATTATACTTAATTTTCTCCAGGTCTAGATACAGCATCAGGTCCTTCAGCCACAAGGAAGCTCTGGGAGCAAATGGAGACTTCCACTCCAGCAAAATTCTTCTACGTGCCAATAAAGACGCAAAGGCGATATTATCCTTAATTTTCCTCCTGATCATTTGAGAGTCTGGTAATACTCCAAAAATGGCCGATTCTGCGCAGGGCGTCAAATTCATATTTAGTGCCTGTGCAAGATGTTTAAAGATAGTTGTCCAGTAATCTTGCAGATGTGGACAGGACCAAAACATGTGTGTCATATTAGCTGGGGTCATGTGACATCTGTTGCATGTATCTGAAATATTAGAATACATTTTGGAGAGTTTGGAATTTGTGAAATAAATACGATGAACAACCTTAAACTGTATCAAATTAAGCCTGGAGCAAGATGTACTGTTATTTACTCAAATTAATGCAGAGTCCCAGTCACTGTCAACTATAACTCTTCCAAACTCTTCTTCCCAGTCCTTTCTAATTTTATCAATTGATGTCTCATTAAGATGAGAAATTAAAGTGTTCAAATTGTATTTATATAGCTCAAAATTGCAATCACATTGCCTCAATGGGCTTAACAATCTGTACAGTGAAGGACATCCTCTGTCCTTAGACCCTCGATTTGAGTGAAGAAAATCTTGCTTCCTAAAGGCACAACAAGATACACAGCATGGAGTTGCCATGATGCATATCTCTCCTCCCTTTGTATTTTCATTTGGAGGCTGCCTTCCATCCCCAGCCTTTGCTCCAATCCCAGATCAATCTTTTTTCTCAACTCATAGAACGCCCCAAATGTCAAATGGTAAATCATCGTAAATTACTAGGACTGGTAAATCTTGTGTAATTACTAAATTGTAAAAACTATGTGCACGATTGTAAAATTCCTTTATCATAATATGTGACTTATTAATGAATTACCGTATCTGGATAATGCAATGACAAATCTATTTTGTGAGGTTAGTAATAAACACATGAATGTTTTAGCATTCCTGTGCATGTGTGCGCACACATACATTTATCCCCTGTGTATTTCATTGCCACCAGCACATACATGCGGTATAAACTCATTGCTTGGCCTTGCGGGTGTTGTGTTGTGATTAGACTGCTTCAAAGTGAACGATTCTGACTTAGTGGTTATCTGCAGAAGGCATCGCTCAGTTACTCTCATTTAGTATCCTGAACCACAGCTCTGGTCCAACCTTCAGCCTCTGCAGAACATTTTGTGTTTCTATTTGTCGTGCCTCCTGGGCAGCCTCACAGGCATCGTCCCTACAGCTTCCATCCAGCCTGAAGAGCCAAGGTAGACAGGAATGCGTTTTTCAGATTCTCTCAGCAAGCACCCAAATCTCTTTGGGCCTTTAAGGTACTTGGGGTGCAATTTGCTCTTTTCAACTTTGTGTCTGCTATAACTGCAGCTTGATTATTTTTGCATGGTAAAAATCGTATTTCAGTGAACTGCATCGGATATGTTGTTGATAATAAATGCCATGCTGTTTGATAGAAAAATATATGGAAAAGGTCATCAGGAATATTTATATAGGTCTCACTAAAACGCAACACAATTCCAGATGTGAGGGCTATGAAGTGTGCCAAGGTACAGGATGTAGAGATCAGGGTGGTGCATGGTGATAACATATTCAGCAGCAGAGATAAGGATTCATTTCCATTTGCCTTAGATGTATGGATGAATGGACTGATAATGATAAACTCTCAAGTGATTCCCTAAGAATTATTGTGTTATGTATGGCTTAATAGACACATGTATAAGGTTAAAGAAGAGAGGTCCAAAAATTTTGACTTGCAGAACTCCAAACTCCACCATCAAGTGTGTATATATACACACACAAACACATACACATACACATACACACACAAACACAAACACACAGAGGTTTCCCTGACACAATACATTTACTTTTTGGGTGATTTGTATATATCAGAAGTTGATCAAATAATAACTCAACTAAAAACATTAAGTAAAAAATGAATGCATTTGTATAATTACAGATGTAAATTTGACTTGAGTTTCCATTGACTTATAATGATTCACCGCATTCATGACACTACCCTTTAATTGTGCTACTGCTTGCAATTGTTTGAGTTGTTAGAGTGGCTGTTTGTTCAATAATAGCTGTGGTCATGCGGTCCGTTCCATTTTCTGGTCCTATCAAAGCTAAAAGCGGCTTCCCGTACTTTTGACTTTAGTGGAGAGGTGAAGTGGAGGATGCTGTCTGAGGACAGAGTTTCAGTTCAGGCAGCATATTACCAGAGTAACTGCTAACTACTGCTAACTGGAGCTGATATTAGCTAGTGAGCTCAGTTAGCCATGCAGCTAGTGGTCTGGACTGGGAGCTCAGGGACCAAGGTGAGTGTTTATACCACTAGTACAGCAGCTTTTGGGGCAGGATGAGACCAAGCTTGCTGCCTAGCATGCTAACTTCAGCAGATATCTCTCCAAAACACTGTTTATATTTCATAGTGTCAAAACTCTTTGATCATTTTGGTTCATTTTTTAACAAAAAATCTTACATACAGCACCTGTAACGTCAAACATTGAACAGGATCAGCATGATAAAAATGGTTAAAACAGTTGCACACAGTAAGCTCACATATGTACATTGGAAAAATCGGAACGCAGGACCAGTACTTATTAGTATTTAACGCAACACACACATTCACTGCTCTCTGATTCAGTGTGTTTCTCTGATAAACTGAACTCGGACATGCATTCACATATGGAGCGAGCTCTATTCTTCTTCTTCTTCTGTTAATATCAGCTGCTAGCTTGATTTTGAAGGCCGTAATGCATACAGAGAAAAAAGACAAAAGTGAGATCAAGGACGTTTTGTCTGATCTTAATCTGACCTCCTGCAGTAGCTAGAGCCATAATTATGCTATGAACAGTCAGGATGGGAGTGACTGTGGTAAGATAACAGAGTTCCAGCTTACCTTGGATCAGCACACACCAGTTTTAAGTATCAATGTATCGAAAGATAAATAAGTAAAAGTGGCGCAATGAATGTATCCAAATTTGTTTTCTCTAAAAATCTACACAAGTAGTAAAAATTATATTGCATTTAAACTACTACCTCACTGCTGCATCACATACTTATCAACCACCACTGCATCAGTTTTTTCAAGTTGAAAGAAATCTTTGGACATCCAAACATCAACATTATCAGTTCAATTCACCTGTGTGACCTGGACGGACAGATAATGTCAGATGCTGCTGTCAACATACTCACCTGTTGTTCCAGGTCCAGAAGAAAACAGATCATTTGCACACCATGCTCACAAGATAAAATTTTGAACTGAAGAAACGTTAAGTTGCACGATAACGAAATGTTAGGTTTCAGGATATCTGTGGTTCACAGAGGCAAATATTTCCAACATTATTCTGGATATTGGGTTGGTCATACAGTCACAAGTCCATCCATTGAATTGACCACAGAAACAGCAAGTAGACAAAACAGTTTGAAGTGAGGGGAATTATGGACTACAATGTTTGAGCTAGGAGGTTGTTAAGATGTGTTCTGTTAGCTAAGCAACTGTTCCCATTCTCTGAAATCAAATGTATCCTTACTTGAAATTATGTTGCCTATCCAAATAAACCATTTTCCTATCCTCCTATGTCTCATCAGGATCAATCTTTCCTTGCTTTGTGGGTTGGAACAGACTCTGGCCGATGACTCATAGAGCAAGGCAGCACAGTGCATACCAGACATCAGTCCATCACAAACACATCTTATATTTATCCAGACAAACCAATAACGAAATGTACCGCAGTGCAAATTGTATCCTCTCCTCAGCCTCCAGATATTATCAAGAAAACATATTAAAGTGGCAGACCCCGATGAAAGAAATGCAAGGCTTTGTGAATTGAAACCTAACCTTTGCTGCTTGGTGTTTCAATGACCCTGACCTACTTGCATGCATATATGTATATCATAGAATCATACTCTATACACACCATATATATATATATATATATATATATATATATATATAT